>VZTF01000398.1:1173170-1370969 GCA_013397755.1 Cnemophilus loriae
CGGCAGGGCCGCCCCGCTCCAGCCCTCTCGCGGCAAAGTGCTGGGCGTTCGGCACAGGTGTCAGCCCGTGACTGTGTTGAAAGCCACACACACACAGAGCTCCTACAAGCACGGGTTGAGTGCTCCCCGCCCCACCAGATCCGGCTGCTGAGCCAGCTCCGGCCCAGAGCTGCAGGCAGCGCCCGGTCAGGGAATCCCCGCACGGCGGGCGGCGGCGGGAGCGCGTCCGCACGCCGGGGGATTTACTCTTCCTCTTCCTCCTCTTCCTCCTCTTCCCGCTGCCAGCCGAGCCTCGGAGCGAGCTGGGGCCGAGGCACCCGGCGGTGGCCCCCGGGGCGAGGAGCCGTCTCCCCCGCGCTCCCCCCGCGGGGCTGCAGCAGCCGTCACTCCCCCGGGGGGCCACTCGCGCTCCCAGCCACCGCTGAGGCGCCGGGGATGCAGTGCCCTGGCGGGTGGGTATCTACTAAAACTGCCTACCTGCCTGGAAGGTTATTTATTTATTTTTTAACTGTTCTTCTGATCTGTGGTTTTCTTGAAATAAATGGAAGACCGCCCCCTCTCCCAGTCCCCCTTATCTAAATCGGGTTTAAATATATGCCAATGGCCCCTGTAATAATCATGAAACCAAGCCACCTCCATGCCAACGGGTTTGCCGTGTGTGTGAAAATGCCAGCCTGTCGAGGGTGGATGTGAAATCTGATCTTGCTTCAGTCTCAGCCGAAAGAAATGATTCATGCTTGACCGTGTCTCCTTGATATTTCTTATTTCAATTTTTCCTGCTTCCTCCGTCCTGTCTCCTGGTTCACACTCTTTCCAAGGGGTCCTTCAAATACACGAGGATTGCAATAACAATGTTACATGCAGTATTTCCTTGAAGGGTTTTATTACTAGGCTGTCTAGAACAAAAACAAAAGGCATTTTCCAAAACACCTCTTTAAAAGAAAAGCAGACTGCTGTCGTTAAAATAAGGGAGGTTACATGGCAAGTCACCTGTGCATTTAACAATATCCTTTCTTTCCTTCTGAGCTGCACAATATTTGGTCTTTATTTCAAGAAGTCATTGTGAATGCCTGATTCCTGCCTTCAGTGTTAAGGAATTTGCTCCCTAGATGATGGACACTATTTTGCTAGCAGGGGTGGCACCGCACATTGGCACGACACATCTGCCAGATGTCTGCCACATCTGCAGGCAGGTGAAGGGAGGCAGCACTTAGCACACAGGGCTGTGAGTGTGAGGAATTCAGGCTCACACAAGACCCTGGAGAACCAGAGAGGCAACCTGTGACTGCAGAGCATGAGAGAAGCAGGGATGAGAATAATGAGCAATGAGGGCTTGGAAGAAGGATTGAGGATGTGGAAGGAAGGGATATAAAGCAGACAGTAAGCGTGGACCATGTGGTCACAAGTCAGGAGAACTGAGAGATGCCAGGAAAGGGAGATGACTGCAGGGAGCAGATGGCTGATAGCGGTTAGGGGATAACGTGAAGGTGAACCACACCTGGAGCAGCTGTCTGCCTTCTCTAGGAAGTAAAAAGTAATAGGAAAGCAATCTACTGGCTGTTGCCCCCAGTGCAGACACCACGAGACGTACAGTGGAAGTCCGCCTCTGAACAGCAAACAAGGAAGCTTGCTTTTTTATGTGTGTGTTTAAGGCTGAATTTGACCTCGAGCTGACGTCATGCAAATCAAGGGCTGTCTGCTTCCCTCTAAAAGGCAAAAGAAGTCCAGGGAATCAGCTTAAAATGAAGAGCTACTTATGTCTAAACATCCCCTGGTTTGGGGTGTATGGAGAGGCTGACTCAGGGGCTTCAGAAGCTGCTGTCACCTTTGCCAGGGGTCAGAAATAGCCACTGCTGTTTATTTGCAATACACACTAGGCCCTTTATAAACCTGTGGAAGGACAGACCCTGCTGCTGCACTGCACAGTCTAAGGATCTGCAAAATGGGATCACTAGTGTTTCTTGGTATTATAGTGTCACAGTGTCTCCAGGTTGGTTTCAAAGCATGTAAGAGCATGTGGAGAGCACTACTGCAAAAGTTACAAAGCTATAGGCAATAGAGACTCAGGTTAGATAAGGGGCTGGCTGGGTGGAGCTGGTGAACAATGCACGAAAGTGCTTTTCTTTCACTGATCTTGGTTCAAATTAAGGTTAAATTCCAAGGGGTGTGTATTTTTTTTCCCCTCTCTCAACCTCTCTCTCTCTCTCTCTCTCTCTCTCCAGGAAGAGGTTTTAAAGGCCATCATTTTCAGTTAAAAAAAAAAAAAATCACAAAGAAAGATACATGTTAATACAAATGTAGCATTCCACAGAGGGGAGCCAAGAGCTGTGGGTGTCGCACCCACAGCTTTTATTCAGCAAAAGCGAGTTCAGCAGTTTCAGCACCTGGCAGGAGCAGGATTGATCCTGCTGTCAAGAAATGGCTATAGCAAAAGTAAGACCGCATACGTGCCACAGAGTCTATACAGAAAAAATGCTGATATACAGGAGTGGGAAAAGGGATTATGGAAATAATTCGCAGAATTCAAGTAATTTTTACTAAAATGACACACTTCTTAATTCGTGTGGCTCAGAAATCACTACCTTTACCCTTGTAAAAAAGGTATATTAACATCTAATCTATGCAAGTATGTAACAGAAGGAACTAGCGTACGAATTTTTCTATTAAATCTACAAAGCCTGGTGCTGTAACTAAAGGAAAATGCAACAAGGCTTCCAGGTAGCTACTCTTAGACCTACTTTTGTTGGAGTGGGGGGAAAAAAGTAAAAAGGAAAAAAAAGTTGGATCAACATCTTCACAAAGCGAACTTCACAGAATTCATTTTGCAATGTGTCCATCATTGCTTTTCTGCTTTAGATCTGGTGTTCCAGGGCACTGTAAGAAAGTGCAACAGATTCTGTGTTTTTCCAAAATTTGAAAGCAGAAATGTGGTCTCTCCCGTGATAAGAGCTCCCCAAAGTGCAGGGGCAAAGGTGGCACACATTTAATGCTGGCTTTTCTTTGGTATGACAAGAGCTCTTGAAAATCAATGGTGAAATGTGAGGTCTTGATCCTGTGAGATAGTACAAGTTTGCTATGGAGGAGTTTTCCCGGCTCTCGAAGGAGTCCGCAGAACCTCCTCCCACGGACTGCTCTCTAACTAGAGGGATGCAGTCAGCTCTGCCATGCTCAGGGGCATTTGTCATCCCTCTGGCTGCTTTTGTCCTTAAAGGTATGTGAGACATCAAAATATGTAAGATGCCAGCACAAACTACCATTTCCCCTCAGTAATAAGATCTATGTGCCCCATACACAGTACACAACACAAAACCACAAAAACCAGCCTTTGTTTTCTGAACTTTGTCCTTTCCCCCACCAAAATAAAATATTTTGGCCTACCAGTACCATGCATGTTCTTAATACTGACCCTCAGTAGATTCTCATTGCCATTAGAAGGCTGCAGCATGGACTTAAGAACGATTGCTTCACATGTCTGCTGTGCAGTCCCAAGGCAGGTGTATTTCAAGCAGTGTGTTAACATTCTTAGGAATACTTTGGTCAAAAACTAATGCTACTCCATGTCAGTCCATCTAAACAACGTTTAAGTGTTGCAGAGCACAAAACATGGCTTAGTCGATCAGCAGTAGTTTAGAGTCCATCAGTGTCACAGCTGATGATCAAATGCAGCCATTATTGATGGACCTGAAAGCTAAGTTACCAGCTGGATACTTCTCTAACCAGGAGGGCAGAGACTGCTGTCAGGTAGGACAAAACTCAAGTGAATTCTGTGTTCAGCCTCACAGATGTGAAGTGCCTGCCAGGGAAGGCAGATACTCAGTGCTGATATTCAGCTCTGCACTTTTGCTCCTGTGATATCCTTCCTTACATCTTTGAGTCCTGTTTTTGACCTCCTCCTTCTTAAAGAGCATCAGTGCAGTGTTTCTCACTCCCTCTTCATGAACAGTGCAGTATAACTTTTCCTACTCAGCAACTGTCACCCCTTCCTGCCAGACCTGCCTGCCTCTTGGCATTGCTCCCTCCCTGTCCTACTCATGCCAAGAACAGCCTCACCCCCACTCTGGGAGCACAGCAATATCCCAGCTCATCAGATCTGCCCCCCAAATCACTTCTTTCCATTGACATTCCACTAACCTCTACCCAACCACTATTCTTACCATCCTTTGACTTAGCTCAAATTACAGTATAATTAAAATCACCATGGAACACAACTAAACCAACAAGATTAACTACACAATCACTTTGGTTTTTTTTTTTTTTTTTTGCAGCAGCCTTACAAGACATCTACCTGGCTTCAGCAATTTTGACTTTCAGATGGTTATGACAGGGATATATTTCTTTCCATATTGGGCAAGATTCATGGTCTAGCAACAAAAATCCAGGACATAGGCACCAGTATTAATGAAGCAGAGTTCACGGAAATGAGCTTCCTAACTCTATTTTACTACTTTTAAATTTTTTTCAGATTACTTTTTTATTACTGTTTTCTGCCTCAGATAGTTTTCCGTCTAGTCTCTTCCGCATCCAGAAATTCTTAGAGAGGAATGGACCACAAATACACATACTCTAAATGGCTTTCTAGGACTGACATAGAGCACAAGGTCCTGGGGTGATGCTGTGCCTTCGAGAATGAGCATGTTCCTTGAAATCAGGAATGTACACAAAAACAGCAGGGAGACATCAGCTCTATGCAGACCATATCTGAGCACAGGAAAAGGGTGTTGTGTACAAGTCAAGCATCTGCATGCCCAAGAATTAGAAATGCCTTACTGTCTGAGCAATACCTGATAAGTGATAGCAGAAACTCATCCCGTCCAGTTTATCCAAAAGAAGATTAACGCTAATCTATTCATGGTCCCCAGATACCAAAATGGGGAAGGATTTGGGGCAGTAAATTGCTCTTTGAGTTCTCAGGAAAAGGAAGCATAATGAGACCTATTGGTCTGAAGCTGAAAGAAGACAAAGATAAACTAGAAAACAAGTTCAACGGATCATCTGTGGAGTCCTTAATCACGGATCTGTAATTCCCCACACATTTGTAGTTCCACCTGAAGGCCTGGGACTTTAGATGTAACAAACCAAGGAGTGCTGGAATTGATGTAGTTGTGGTTGATATCCAGCTTTCCTAGGGCAAGTGCACCAGGAAAGCAAGAGTGAGTCAAGAATGAGGAGCCTGCCATCTGCTTTTTTATATATTGATTCTATAGAGTTTCTCACATTTATGATGTGCAATAGCTTCTCAAGCTTTTCAAAGCTTTTTCTTTGGGTTGAAATACACTTTATGTACATATTATAATCACCATAAATTGACATGGCAGCTAGCTGGATACCTGTGTTGTATATCAATCATTTAAGTAAAAGAGTAACTGAATAGGAACTAAAGACATAACTTACAGGTTTTGCAAGCAGGGGGTGGGGCGGAAGGAGGGAACAGGACGTGCCTATGACAGGTGGTGGTATATCTCCTACACATCCTGGGTCAAGAGGGTAATATGTGGTTCAGCCTGCCAGACCTCAGCTTGCTTTGCTACTAGTGGAAAGCAATAGTCATAGCACCTAGTTAGACACCTGCAGCAGGTGGTTTTGGAAGAGCTCTAAGAGGATAAAATGTCAATAGCACTGAAAAAAAAAGACTTTTAATGAGATAATAAGTAGCAGGTCACTCAATAGCCATAGTTGGCTCTACAGGAAACGAGGCTGCGTGAGGGTAAAGTTCTGGGGAAAACACGTCATAACATGCAAAGCTGGTCATTTGCAGACCAGCTTTCAATGAATGGAAAATTACAAGGATAATGTCATTGCTGGAAAACAGGGTGGATTGTTGCAGCAGGCAGTTGTAGATTTGCTATATAGGACTATCAAGAAAAGTCTTGTGGGATTTCAAAAGAAACACCCACTGATGAAAGAGTATTTTCTTTAGGCACAAGCAGTTCAGAATTATAAGAGTCTTACTCCAGTGGTTGTTAGAGCTTTGAGGAAATAAAGTTCTCATGAGCAGACAGGTAAAATGCGGAGCAAGGACGGCATTTAACTGCTTGAAAAGCAATTGAGCTGAGTTTCTGCATTACGTGATCAAAGAAGAGCAAACCTGCAAACCTTCCTGGCCTTCATTCCAGTACATGCTATGGTGGTTGCTGCTGTATTCAAACATTTGGTGCTGTAGCTGTGCAGATATGAGCAGTCCCTCTCACTGTCCACAGATATCTCTGCGCACCGGCAGCACAGCCCTCAGTCAAGCCTTTGCTTAACACATCGCAAGGTGAGTTTGCACATCTTTGCCCTTGCTTCTCCTGCACTTCAAGCTCTCAGGAGGGGAGTAAACTGCAGTCCCAAAATACTCTAAACAGATGCAGTTAGTCCCATATGCAGTGCCTTTGGGGCAGAATGGGGGAGTGAGCCCTGTTCTGTGCAAAAAGCCAGGGAGACATTATCTCTGATATCTCTGAAGAGCAAATTCCTGAGGCAAATTTCAGTCAGGATGAATCTATAGTTGTGTTTTCTCTATGTTGATGGTGTATTTTAAAAGCCACTCTCCCATCTGGCTTCACTTTCTGTGCTTTGGTAAATGTCCCAGAGCAGTCTCAATGCACTCAGGATCCCACAGAAATGACACAAAACTGAGAGATGTGATTCTACTGCCTGCCACCAGGCAGCCCAACCCAGGGACTTCTGTGGAGCTAGCCCCAAAGGTAAAGCAGTTGGCTGTGGGGGCTACATGCCATCTTCTCGCTCTAGGGATCTGCTTCTCCTGCACTGCCTGACCTGGTAATCCAGACTTAGTCTCAGCTCTTCCAGCAGAGGTGCAGCTACCAGATGAGCACAGCCCTGGTTCATGCATCTTGTGACAGGCTCCTCACTCTAGCAAGGATGTACAGAAACACTGAAAGTAGTCCAACAGGCAGATTCTGCGAATGACTTAGGCTGAGATTTGATTGCCCGTGTAAATCAGAGATGACACTGGGCACAGTCAGGCGTTAGTTGTTGGCAAGCCTGGGTAGGGTATTAAAGACTTGCTTCCAGTTCTCTGTAGAAATGGAGGCCAGTGGTTCCCTGTCTGCTGGGACCACACAGCCAGATGGTATCTCAAGACCCTACAAGGATTTGCAACCTCCCATTCCTGCCTCCCTCCCTTTGTGTCCTGACTTCTCTTTCCCTTTTCCCACTCCATCAGCACATACAGCACCACCCTTCTTGGCCACAGCTGGTCTGATCAATATTTATCTGGCTGCCTTTTATGGGGACCTGTTGAATTACGGAAAAATATCAGTATAGGAGATGTCTGGGCCCATGCAGTCAGATGTTCT
Organism: Cnemophilus loriae; assembly: GCA_013397755.1. Taxonomy (NCBI): domain Eukaryota; kingdom Metazoa; phylum Chordata; class Aves; order Passeriformes; family Corvidae; genus Cnemophilus; species Cnemophilus loriae. The sequence continues at coordinate 1,180,472 of VZTF01000398.1, forward strand.
AAAGGCCCAGCTAAGGATCTCTACCTTGGCAGTGCATGTATGTGCACCAGGCAAGGAATCCTGCACCCCTAGGGAAGGGTGAACATGGGTCGTCTAGTCAGCAGAAGACATGACCACCTCCATCATGCTGCTGCTGAACCTCAGTTATGCACTGAACACAGCTGCCCCCATGGGATAACATTCCTTTGTGGGAACAGTCTGTCCCTAAGACCTCGCTAACCTTTCTGAGCTCCATTCCCTACGACAGATCCCCTAGAAATCTGTTCATTTTCACACGTATCTTCAGATGCCTTGATACTCCACAGGTTCCTCTTTGTCTCCAAGGGAGCCACTCTCCCTTCTGCACAGCTGAATATTGCTATCTTAAAGCAACTGCTGAGCAAATAAATGACACCAAATGACATCTTTGCTATCGACAGGGCCCTTACTTTTATTCATACAGCGGCAACTCATTATCTTGGCTAGCTGAGAACGAATCCCTGAGAGCTGTAAATTAGCAAGGACTAGATCTTCCAGCCACTTCTAGTGGTCATTTCTCTGGTCCACTGAAAAGGCTGCAGCCCTTCAAGCCGTTTGCCACTGCCTTCCGACACAGAGCTGCCACACATCTGGCCAGCCATATAGTCAAATGCTCATTTAGGCACTTCTTTTACCAACTGAGGGACGAAATACTATTAAGTTTTCTTTTAAATGTGTTCTGAGACCTGTTGATGAAAATTGTAGAAGGGTTCAGATCCTATTAAATGTAACTCAATATTTAGTATTTTGATACAACTTTTTTGTGTCCTGTTTAAACTGAGAAAATCTTAGCAATAGGACAACAGAAGTAGGGGGTATACTGCCAATTTTCACACTGATTATCTACTGACCAAAACAGCTAAGTGTTAATTTAGAAGTGTTTTATTTGCAATTTAAAACCAAGGTAGCTTGTTCTATCAAACACAAATTTAGTGAAAAAAATTAACACAACCAAATTTCAAGTAATTTCCCAGCCTTATGCTCACATACCAACTTTAACCTTACTGAGACATCTACTTTCAAATATTACCACAGCTGCGTCTTGCTTTGACTTCTGCGAAGTTTTTAAAACTTCTATATGTAAGCATAGCAAAGTATTTCTGTCACTCATTTTAACAACTTTTTCTCCTTTTCTACATTTGAAGAAGGCAAAACTTCCACACATGGAATTTGGATTTCACCCAATTCTTTTTGGTGTTCTGCTCAAAATTTAATTACTATCTTGCACTCCACACACTGGTAGATTGTTAGGGGTAAGGGAAAATTTTCCCTGTCTAAAGTGGAAGAAACAAAGCCGATAATTTTATATACCCTATTAAAGCATCAGATGGGATGATTTTAGTGCTATGAGCCTGTATTGATGGAGACCATACTGCTTGTTATTTTATTTCTAGTGAAGAAATGAATTAGCTTTTTGATTTTACTTAGATATATGTGAAATCTTGCTTCTAAAGAGTACAGCATCTAAATTGATAGCTACATCCACTTAGACTTACATCTAGTCCAGTAGCCTCATTTCTCATAGACTGATTTTTGAGATGTTTATCTCCTTGATCATAAAATCTGTGAAATAGGGGCACATCAGTGAGTCAAATAATCATGAACGAAGTCCTGTGGCTTCAGACAATAAATTAGAGTAGTACTAAAGTAGCTTTTCATTTTTGCATCTTAATGTTTTGATTTTTCTTGTAAGTTTGTTTCTGGAATTAGTTCTGTTAATACTTAGTTCACGAACAATAGAAGTTTCTATCCTTTGAATTCTTTGGGAAACCACTATATTTTTCAATAGAGCCTGAAATGTAGCATGCATATTCATGTGGGAGTATCAATCATCACAAATTTATGTTATGTATTCTGCAAGGGTCATCCTATCCTTGCCTTTTCATGGCCACTGGGAAGCAGTTGTGACCAATTCTATTGGTTATATTGCTATTGTACTATATGAAAATGGATCTGCATCTATCATGTTCAGAAGCTGTTCAAACCATGACAAACTTCCGTGAATGTGGCACTGCACGGACCTTTGGCCCGAGGTCACCATGAGGGAACACGCTGAACTCCCCCTGATGACAGCCTCTCAGAAAGGAGTGTGACCCTTTGCAGCTGGCAGCTGCCTGGGCAACACGCCAGAGCATGAACACAACTGTAACAGTGCGCTCAGGACTTGTGAACAGCGGATTTGCAGGTTTTAAACAAAATATGGTGATTTCAATTAATAAATTCTCAATTTTTTACGTTTCAGTACAAGCTTCAGGTTAAAACGAGAGAGAAAATAAAAGCGGTGGGTTTTTTGGGGTGCTGTGGTTTTTGTTTGGTTGTTTTTTTTTTTTTTAATTAGACTAAACATTGCCCTTGCTCCTCATTTCTGTCAAGGGAAGGAAAAGAAAACCAATTCCAGGTCAAAGACTGCTTTTCCTTTTCCTCAAGCTGTTCTACTTCGTCAGTTCAGTACAGCTTCTCAGTCTATTTCTTTATTGCCTGGTTTTGCACTCACCAGCAAAGTTAGTATTTACTCATCACAGTACATAGTAAGACTAAGAGTAAAGCACTGCAGGATTTGGTCCCACTATTACTGTGGGACCCACTATTTGGTCCCACTATTACTATTACTGTTCCATTAATTTTACAACCAAGTCTTGGCTACCAACACGAAATCCTAAATTCTGAAAACACTTCTGGCCTTGTATTTCTGACATTTAGTTGAACAGAGTTACCAGGTACACATTACCTTAAAATGGATTTTTAACGACAGTATTTTACAATTAACAATAAAAAACCACACTCCAAACTCAACTTCTTTTGCAGACCATTTTAATAAAGGGATTATAAAATACAAAAGAGAGAGAGAGACAGGTAACCTGAGATGCAATTTTGGAATGCAAACTTTTAGTTCAAATGTGCAAGTTCAAACTTAACAAATGTTTAAAATATTTGAGTTTGTCAAATGGTGCCAAAATAAACTATGTCTTTTCTAAAGACTACATATTTAGCTAGGCACTGGCAATGTAAATCTTTCAACCATTTCAAGTATTTGTTTAAAAGCCTCCCAGAACACGTGGGCTCCCAACAAAACTGAAGAATGAAATGTTTAGAACACTGAAGCTCAACAGCTGACTTATAATCGACCTAATATGAGAACACTACTTTGTCTTTTTGAACTTGTGAATACATTTTATTTACCAATGCATGAGAAGAACAAACAAAGTCCAGCTCTGCGGACCTGATGTGAAATGGCACAGCGATAAGAGTCAGCCCATGGAACGCTGCGCTCGCAGCAAGAGAAACCGCTGGTCAGTGATTTCATGTGCCTCACAGCTTATTCTTGCATGGGAGGAAAATCTTCAGCGGTATATGTTATGAAGAAGAAAACCCAACAAAACCTACGGTCTTATTCTAATTGAAGGAAATAAAGGCATAGAGAAATCCTGACATTTAGATGGTAACTTCATTTGTGTACATGGATTACAGATGTTACAACTCTTGATCACCTGGTAAGAATATATATAAAGTCAATCTTGTAAAATGTTCCTGATTGGGAATAAACAAATAAATAAATGTGCGTATGACAACATACTGACATCGCTCAACCATTTCAATATGACAGCTTATTTATAAAAACAGTTTTAATATTCCTTAACATTAATGATTAACCAATGAACCTTACTTTGCTATGAATATATTTAAAGAGGAATCAAACAGATCTCAGCTACAGGACACCACTAACAAGACTGAGCTGGCTTTGAAATTTTCCAATATCAGCAGTTTTCCCAACACGAGTACAGAAAGCCATGCCACCAGTTTTCAGCTGTGGGCTGCATGAAAAATAGTACTAAAAGACTAAAGGTCCACAGTTCTTTTCTGTTAAAGTTGATTTGTCACAATATTGTTAATTAGTGAGGGCTTAGGGAAGGCTTACTAGGAATATAATTACAGTGCTGAAAAGCATTAATAATGCTCTTATCCCGAGCCAACATGATGCTATTTACATATTTTACCCTGGCATATACCAGAAATGGCTCCCAGTGCATAACGTGCTGCAGGATCATCAAGAGAAAGACACAAAATCTCACAGGGGAAGAACATTTCTGAGTATCTCTGTTCTATTCAAGACAGCAGGGACCCTAATTTGACCAGTAATTACAACTGTCACCATAAGAATCACCTATGGTGAGCCACCTTTTATCATGAACTGTTTTTCCATCAGGAGGGAAATGAATTGCTACTCCTGGTACATAATCGGATGCAATCTCATCCTTCTCACATATATTACGAGAGATGTGACAATTGCATTTGTCTGCTGTATGGGAGCAGGCTTCTTTTCACATTCAGAGCTCTGCACAGGCATCAACCAGTTCTCAATGAATAAATCATATGATAAGCCCATTAACCCATGTTATTGTTATCGCCTATTTCTACTCACCAGGGCAGAATTCCTGCCCTCATTACACTGAAAGGCTAAAGTTAGACTGGGCTTAACAGGACCAGAAGTTCCGCTGAGGGCACTAAAGGCTGGGCCTCCATTACCAGACCTATGTGACTTTTGCTGCTCACTTCAGCAGGTGAAAAAGTGGAAGTGTTTTGACATTAGCTGCATAGATACTTTTGCAAACTCCCTGGAGGAGCCCAGGAACCTCTTCAGGGACTGCATGCCTTTAATGACAGTCACTAAGGAATTTGCCAAAGACCACACACCAGGTTGTTAGCAAGGAAGAGGGAGAACCCAACTGTTTTTGAATCTTTCTACTTTCAACATCGTAAATTTCCCAAGGTCCTTTCCAAAGAATAGAAACATTTCCAGCTGAATTTTAAAAATCACACATCTGATTGAATTACAATTCAAATACATTTACCTACATTTGTCATTTATGACAAAACATCCTAACTTAAATTATCACTGAATTCCAGGCTGCTTGGTGCAAGAAAAAAGACAGAATCAGGAACTATTTTTTCACCTGTACCTAAGGTCAAAAGGAAAATTATAGAGCAAAACTATCACTTAATTTTACCGAATCAAGTTTTACCTGCAGTCAGATGTATCTGACATCAATCCTGCTAGACGGCTTTTGCATGGCCCATCCTACTTTTCCAAACAAAGCCAATGGACACAAGAGGCTGGAGGTCAAACAGTCTGGCTCTATGAAGCCTGCATTCACAAGATTATTCACTTGGATGCAGAAATACTTGGGGAAAGGTGAGGAGCTCTTGACACTCCAAGGGGAAAGGAGGAACTTAGCACATTCATGCATGGAGCACAAGCCCTGATTTAGTAAACTTGCATTTTCAAAGCAGCAAACCACTTCCTCATCAAAGCTGCCAAGCAATAAGAGAGAAGACTTTTACCCTGAAAAATAAGTAGTTCAAAGTTAGATTAAAACAATGTGTAAGAATAAAGGTTTCATTTTCACAGTGAAGGAAAAGCTACCTTATTGTCCTACAGGGATCTTTGTCCCAGAGTTGTCCCATCTTTAACTTAAATAAGAAATCACCTTGAAGAGGGGGTCAATTTGGAGATGGCAGTATTTCATATCACCATATTCAGCATGAAGATGCTGATGATACTTTGCTACTGTGAGTATTAAAGAGGAGCTGTGAGAAGAGATGGAATAAGAGCTCATGGTCACCAGGGAATGCTAAAACAACAGGTGACATTCAGCACCCATAAATGCTAAATTATTCAGAAAACAGTTCTGTCTTCATACAACCTATGATGAACTCTGAGCTGAAGATTGCAACCGAGGAAGGAGATCTAGAGTTGTTTTACTACAGATATATTAATACCAATAAATAATCTGTCATAAAGCAAGTCCGATGCTAAAAACAGTTACAAATAGCAAGAGAATAAAACAGACAACATTTACCACAACCATTAAAGTCACATTTTGTCTATATCTTGAACACTAGGCACAAATCTGGTTGCATCTCAGTAAAAACACTGCAGAGCTGGAAAAAAACAGATTAGAATGACAAGGCCAATTAAAAACATGAGACAGTTCCTTTAAATGAGACTAGGGGTTCTCTGGAAAAGAAAAGCTGGGGAAATGATGCCAAATATGTAAAATCACATGGAAACAATATGAACAGTTCCTCATCATTTCTCTCATACAAAACCTAGGTGATAGCAAATTAATAGAGCTAGTTCATGACAGAAAAGGAAGTATTTCTTCACTCAATGCATCATTAACTGCATAAGACCTTGTGAAATGAACAAGTAGATACAAACAATTTAAAAGGATTAAAAAACAGGTAATGAAAAAATGCTGCTAAATACAAAGACGCCACCTCTGGCTTAGAAAGCCTATAACTAACAAATTGCTGGGACACTAGTTGGGAGAGTGGTCACTAGTGCTGGCCTGACTTTATACCCTTTCCTAGGCATCTTCTATTTGTTATTACCAAAGGCAGTCTTTGGGTTTTGGTCTAGCACAGCATGGTAGTCCTTACATTTTTGTCTTTATTCCTTCCTCACTACCTCCTTACAGCAGAAATGGTTCAATAGCGCTGACAGCTCAGGAGATCTTGTCATCTGCTTCATGCACAAAGCTCGGTGAGGGCAGTAGGACAAAGAGCTTTGAGCTCTTTGGGTGACTCAACAGCAGTGCACAGGAGATGGTGAAGGGGCTGGAATCTGGGGGGTGGCAATCCTCTGGTTTGGAAGCATTGAAATTTCTTCCCACTGAATAGGTGTGGGGGAGAGGCTCCAGACTCACTGGCTATCTTGGGATTGACCAAAGGTCAAAAAGGAGCACTTCAGAAGTTTCTAGAAGTGACTTGGGTAAATGTGGCTTGGAGGGATGCTACTTATCTCCCTGCAAGAGGTTAGGTTTGGTCAACCGAAACTAGGAGGGGCTTAGGTCTGCAGATGAGCAAGGTTTAAGTGTTTGAAAGAAAAAACAGACATTAAAATGTCTCTCTCTACACTTAAAATTAAAATTTCATTTTCTCCAGATAGACTGCACTATCACAACACCTGTACAAGCAAGCATTAAGAGATAAGACCACGTAACAACATCGAACACAAAGCAAAGCAGACAAGTGGAAGCCACAGGAGCTACATCCACCTTGCCTGAGTTGCCTGGTCCTGAGGAGACACTAAAGCACAGCTGGCTGCTGAGATTCTTTACTGAATTTGGGGTGCTCAGAGATTACAGCTGCTTTCTTGAGCAGGTTTATATGAGTGCTGACCTGACTGTTCATACAGGGAGATGGTTGGGTCACAAACATAACTCTAAGTTCAACTCTCACGTATCTGTAAGGTCTATAATGTCCGTGTACCCCAAATTTTCCTCCTCAGCCCTCAGTTTCTCCCCTCCCTGTAAGATTCTATGCTTCAGCCTTTGAGTTAAGTCCTAGGGCACTTCATGAGTACAAAAAGCTGAGGATTGACAGTTTAGCCTCAAACCCAACCTGGATGGTACTCCTCACTGCAGAGCAATCAGAGGTCTAGACGAAGCAGACAAAACTTTTTCTTGCAGGAAAGGGATGAGAAGAGGCAAACACTGAAAAGGTGAATTTTTAATTTATAAGGTGCTTTCTGAAATCTGAGAGCTTTTCCTTCATAGAAAAGCACAGAGGAGTGACTAAAAACAATACAGGAAACTTTCTCCACTGTCTGAGATACTGTACAGTGTCACAAGGCTTTCATGTTGCATTTTTCTTAAGCTGTATTTCCAGTGAAACCTAACTGTAAATTTCTTTTTAATGTACACTGAAAATGCCATGTACTAGCAGAAGCTATTCAACGGTTGTATAAAGCTATACATTTATCCTGCCCTTTGATGTAGCCACAGTTACTACCTGCAATTCAATGTGCTATGAGTAAGGAGGAAAAAATATCCAATATACCAGCCAGAGATATTTCTTGAATGCCAACCCACTTTATCAATTAATATATTTAACATACAAATACTGGACTATTTGCAGTCTCACAAATAAAGTAAGAGATTTAAATTTTGAAACTGCTTTGCAGCACTTTGAATCCAAAGCCTGCAGTATTTAAAAAAATGACCAAGCTGTGCCTTGCAGCAGACTATAGTCTACTAACACTGAGAGGACAGACTTAAAATAAGCATCTACATAATTTTTCACAATACACAGTGCCACAACGCATTCGCTTAAAAACAAATACATGTTTGCAGTGAAACATTTCAACAAATCACAGAACTCAGCAGCAAAGTAGTTAAACATTTATGATTTGATTTTATCTCAGCTTGGAATGTCGCTGGAGTGTCCCACTTCTAACAACTGTTTGCTAAGTTAAGGCTTCAGTGTTTACACAGTGCTGAATGAAGCAGCCTGGTCACCAGATGTGAAAGCTTCCTTAGACTACAGCTTTCAATCAGATCACGGTCCTAATGGTCCCTGCTCCAACCTTCTTCCTCAGGACGTCCACCAGCCTTTCCAACCTGAGAGGGGGCAGGGGAGAGGGAGAGGAGAGAAAAAAAAGGAAGCTAATGTTAGGAATGTTCTGGCTGAAAGAGACAGTGTTTGCACTGAACCAAGCTGTCCTGGTGGTGGTCACGCTCAGAAACAAAGCACTACTGTAAAAGACAGACATTAAGGGAAAATGCAGACAACTTGCGAAAAACTTTTTAACCTACAACCCAACCCATCTGCAGTCAGTGATATATATCGACTCACTTTTCCTTTGTAGTGTATGTAGTATCTGAGGTCCCTGTATGGCATTAACACAAAACCCTGTGCAGCAATCCTGTGGTACATATACGCTTTGGTGTAAGCAGGACAATTAATTTTTGCACTTTTAAAAATATGAGTTGTCCATGGCTCTTGTTAAATGTAGCACTTAACTGTTGTTTCCCCTTAAAAAATACCTTGCCCATTATCCAACAGATACTTTTCCTGTCCAGTTTATAAATTTATGTCTAAAATCTGATGTGTTTTATGTAAAAACCTTTTCAAAATACTCAACAAGCCAAGTTTCTGAGGATGTGGATGATGATATTTTGAAGGCGGGCTGCATGATTCTTGTGTCAATACAACTACAGAAAAATTAACAATCTAAATAAGTAGGACAGAAAGCTGCCCAATCCTCTTAGTTTTAAGGCACAGACACTATAAACATGTTCAGAATCTCACTGGCTTAATTTGATCTTTCTTTTGTTAAAGTATGTAGACAAATGCAAAGGACTGAATTTGTTCATCATTTTGCATCTACGCACATTTATCTTCAGCATTCCAGAAATCACGCATTCGAGCTATTTCTTCAATTTGTATTTTATGGTATCCTTCAACGACAGCTCTCCCACAAATAAACTATCTGTATAAAAGCAGATGCTGTGTGTAGCAGAACACTTTCAGAGCTATGTCCAGAATATTATACACACAGCTTCCACAATGGATAAACAGAGTTGCAGATTCAAATAGCTGTATTCATTGTTACAAAGTTGACCATTGTTTTCTTATCTGAAAAGACAATTTCTTTTTTTAATACATTATACAACATGAGAAATGCAGATAGGAAATAAAAATAACACAGCTTTATCAAAATTGCAAAATGCATTTTATCTCATGAATGCATTAGTAACTTCAGTGCACGTAAACTAGTCAACATGGATTTATTGCCATAAGTCATGACTAATGTGCTTGGTACGTATTGAAACACTCTTGTTTTCCAGGAACCACCAAGCACGACGAAGCTACACCTTTCATTGTACTCACCAGGTGACTTAATTCCTGAAATGAGATTAAGAATTCACCACCCAAATGTAATCATCAGACACCAGGAAAAGTATGTGGAAAGTTCAGCTAGTTCTAGCTGTTCCACAGGGACTCTGAGGGAATGAACACACAGGTAAAAAACTGCTGCTTAGGTACTCCTCTCCCTTCAGTTTTCTGATAGTCACTTTTCCTTCTTAACTAACTAGTGCATTTCCCCTGGTTTTGTAAAACAACATCTCCTGCACTTTGTCTTTATGGAGGTGGCACCCAAACAGCTGTAACTCAGTGCTGTCAGGCCATGAAAGTATAAAGTCAGGGATTTCACAAGTTATTTGCTCCTGAAAGTTTTCTCACATGGATACATCAATGTTTTCTGAGTTCTAAGGATTTTAACTCAGTTACTGATCGGTCACAGTTTTGTCAGCCTCTCTTATTGGGAAGTTTCCCTGTTACATCAGTTGTCAATCCATGAGCAATTTCAGAAAGCAATGGCAGTTTCGTCTTTTTTCAATAGCATGTGTATTCAGAAGCATGACAGCTTTCTCAGCCATTTTAACTCTTGCTGGAGGTCTCTTTCACACTAGCACCCTCTCTAATGTACTTCAGAGACATAAAAGCACTAGAGAAACATTTCAAACTGTTTAGACAAACAGAAGGTTTGGGCTGAAAATTGTTTTTCTGGGAGACAGCGTAAAACCTGTAAAATCTGAGATCATGGCTTATTTAAATCACTGTTCAGTTAAAAAGAAATCTTGTGTGGCTTATACAAGGCGGTGGGGGGGGATGACTTCAGTAATTGAGGCTCCTTTTGGGGACACACGAGTTGGAGTTCACTGCTTACGCACTGTCCTACAACTGGATTTAGATGTGCACCACTCTGTGACCAAGCAATGGCACTGCACACCAGAGCAGAACAAGCTAGCGAAGAGCTGCCCATGTTTGAAGAGAAATACCACTGGGATGAAAGTAGCTGTCTTCTGTTTAACCTTGAAACTGTCAGGCTTCATTGAAAATAATGAGGCTTAGCAATCATAGTTTCTGCTTTTCAAATGAATGATGACTGAAATCATCAAAATGAGGTATTCGTCACCAAATATAAACCATGCAGAACTTATTTGCCTTTTGTTTCAGTCATATGTGGACTTGCAAATTTATTTATTCTTTATTAGAAGGAAAAAGGTAGCAGTGGATTAAGATATTGTATCTTTGAAAGAGATTTAAGCAACAATGTAAAAGAGAAATTGCAACAGCTATTTATAAGATAAAATAATAGAGGGCAAAATTTACCCCTACACAGACACAAGACCCAATATACCACTGAAATCCCACTTACTCCTACAAAATAATGCTATGCGCTGAAACAGTGGTTAATAACTCTTGATACAGGCCTCAGGGGGCTTTTTGGAATGATAATCCTGGACTCTTTGTTCACCAAGGGCCCAACTCTGTCATCCCAACTCACACTAAGCAACATTTTCTTTGTGAGTAATAAGAGGCAGCTGAAAAGGCCATTCGTGCCTGTGAGGTGCTACCTGCGAGGGGTGAGGGTGGCAGAGCCAGCCCTTGTCGGTAACGCTTTGTGCCCAGCCCAGTGGGATACTGCAGGCAGCTCCCTCTGGAGACCGAGCATTTTAATGTGGAAAACTGCAGTAATAGTTTTATACCTCAAGATCAAAGGTAACTTATACAGAAAAATGGAAGGTGCTGGGAACTAGTCTCAATGTTTGCAGGGTTTTATTCAAAATATGGAAGACACTGACATGAAAGTAACTTCTGTTACTTTGTGTAATTTCACCAATTTTTACTTAACTGAAAGCAGCACTGACTACATTTGATTGTATTCTAAGACAAAGATTTAATAAATGACATTTGTCTTTTTGATTGTGAAGAGTCTTCATAGTATTAATTAAATGTGCAACATGACACTTTCCCTTGAGATGTAAGAATGGACACTCACCGAATTTGCATCTCATGAAGCAACTGAACACTAAAGTCATTTAAGAAGAAAGTATTTGGGTTCATATTTAAGATCAGACAGAAGAATGATATGGTGGGTGGGCCATTCTGTTGTAGTGCTAAGGGTCCAATGTGCAAGGACAGACACACACCTTTTGGAATGCTTTATAAAGCCTCCTAAGGGCTCACTCCCCATTCTCAGAGATTTCAACTTCTTCCTTAGAAATTTTTGAAAACCGCAGTAGGTGACCTTCATTATTTCTTGGTTCTTCAAATACTTCTAGAAAATCTGTCCCTTAACAAATAAATTTTCTCAACAAATGCCACATCAGCATTCTTTATACAATTATTGTATGTATGCATGCATGCAAAGTGAGTACAAAATGACATAAAATACAGGAAAAAACTTTTGAATCAGATAGATAGGTACAACCTTGGATTTATTTCTACTGATTTGCATATATCCAAAAGTAAAAAGTAAAAATGTCCAGTGTTTTTCATGATATGAAATTCCATTGATGAAAAGCACAAAGATGACTAGAAATATTCTTTGTCTACTCTGCATACATCTGTAATGCTGGTCTTAATGCTCCCATGAAATGGAAAAATTAAATAAAACACTCAACTTTGGAAAGGGACATCTGGTCCATCATTATTTTTAGGTTAGCAAAAGACACAACGTTAAGAGTCTTGAATTGCAGTGGCTTAATGCTTCCTCTATACGAATTTGGAATTAAGCAGTTGAATCTGTGTTCTAATACTGAAATAAAAAGATTTCCATAAGGGACTTGCTGCTATGATATTACAGGTTTAATTATGTCCTTTTAAACATGTTGCTAAGCTTTAAGAAGATCCTCATCTTTAGAGGAAAGCCATCTAAACAGGAACATTGCTAGGTGAATCTTCCCCAAGACAAATTCTCAACCATTCTCAACTCCTCTTCCAGCTATTTCAAACTGTGTTCCCTTGTCACCTATGCGCACAGCTGTCAATGCCTGGATGGAGCATATGTTGTTATGTGGAGCGTTCTTACACAGCTCCTGAATTGCTTGACAATCTGCTCTGACTTTTAGCAAAGCTTTACAAAGCTTTACTCCTGTGAGTAAAAACAATTTTGGTTTTAGACTTAGTCTCCATAAAGCAGACTTAAAATCCTAACTGACAGAGAAGTTTGCTCTGGGAGCCCAGAAGCTGAACAGATCAGTGCAAGTATGTTACCTACTACTCTCTGCTGCTCACTCCTATGCACATTTTTGGCTTGCTTCCCTCTTTCACATATTCTACTGAAGAAGTCTAGTGCTAACCTGTAGCTTGGGATCAGTAAAAACTCTGCAACTGTGTAAATCCACACCACTCCATCTCTGGCCAAAGGAACTCACCCCAAAGGACAGCAGTGGCCTTTACTCCCAAGTTCTGAATACGACAGTTACACAGTCACAGAGGGACCTTCCCGGGAATCCTGTCCCAGAAACAGACAAAATGGACACCCAAATGACAGAAAAGGGCACCTTTCAAGTAGCCCATGTCCTAATCTGCAAAGCAATATATAGACTAGCCAAAAACAATAGTTTCTACCTGCAAATGGAGGAGTTAAGTGATAAAGACAAAACCATCCTGGATTTTGAAATGCTATATAAAGGCATATAAACCTAAGCTATAACCCTTGGTTATCTTTCCAGTAGATAAGATTAGGCTCAGGCTATGAAGATGGCCTTACTTGCATGATTTCTGGCTTCTTGTGGAATGTGTTTTGCTGACACTAATTCCCTTTAGAAATCAGTCTTTTGAAAATATATTAGATAAATAAAATGCATTGAACAAAAGCAGTGCAAGCAGTTTAGCAGGAAAGTTCAGTGAATGGTTGTTTGGTGAGTGGTCATACAAACAAATTCACTTAATTTCGTTTAGAAAAAAATAACTCCCTTCCTTTCCCTCTCCTTTCCTTCAGTTTTCCTCTCAGATAAACTTAATAAAATTCTAAATGGCGTACTTGTTTTCAGGCATTTTCTGTCAATTTAAGGAAACAAATGACATAGTGAAGAGAGGCTGCTGTGATACTGGTCTTGCCCAGAAACCAGTCACTTGGATAGGATCATTTACTCAGGAGGCTGGAGGAAACTGGTTCAGCTCTATTATCTGTACAAGGGAACTGGACCCCAGCTGCTTCTCTCTCAAGGGAATAGCACTGTGCTAACACTGTGTGTCAGGGTGGCTTGTTCTCAGTTTCAAAATTTCAGGCTGCTCTGGTTGAATAAAATACTTAAGTATCCACTGGTTTGAAGCCTGGTATCAAGGGTATGACCTGGCAGTGCATGACCTATCTACCATGCTACACAGCCATCACCCTCTTACTCCTGGCTGACTCAAGAGAATTTTTAATTATCCTTATTCCTCAATTCAGGTATTATTTTTGCTACCTCAAACCCCTCCCTTTTTAACGATAATTTTTTGTCATCTCACTAAAAATCACTGCCCATTGAATTTAATGGTCTGTAACAATTCCTTCATAAACCATCATAGTGCTAAAGACCACATGTGGTTCCAACGCACAGGCTGTCCCTCTCTTCTTAACAAAGTCCCCTCTGCATTTTTTGGATCAGAGACTGGGTGTCCTTCTAAATGGCACGCTGGAGTTCAGCCATGGTTTTGAACCTGATGCCGAGTACAATTCAGTGCCCTCTGTCAGACACGTGCCTGGACTGACTGGTATTAATGGTCCTTCCTGGTCTTACAACACAAGTCTTAGAGACCGATTTAGCGGCATCAGTGAGCTCTAAACCGTGGTAGACCACAGTGTTGAATCTAATCACTACAGGCACTGCCGCCAATTCCTGCCTGCCCAACACTGTTTGTAATGTCACTCCAAAGAGTATGTTCCATGAGATGTACAGGCCTTAAATTTGGCAGGGCAAACCATTCTGCTCTGAAAAGCACTGTCACAAAACAAGCATTCCTAATAAATCCCTTTCAGCATCTTCTCAACCCAAAAGAGTAATTCTGTATATGATTAAACTTAGAAGCAAATGCAGCCAGTTGGGCTCTTGACAGCAGACATATTTCAAAATAAACCTGGCTCACACAGGCCTTGGCTAAAATATTAAGCCTTTATCTGTGGTCCACAATAACTAATCTTGTCAAACTGTTTGCTCTCTACCTTCTGTTTGGAAGATTATGAGCTAGCCCACCATTACTATTCACCTTGTGCCATCACTAGCAGCAGGAAAAGTGAGCAGTAAACACAGTTGGTCTGTTTTGACAGCATTTCACCCTACTTTGCATTGATGTAGATTGTTACACATTACAGGATAATACAAAATCAGGACTTTGCTTCTATGCTGGATTTAATGCCACCTTGTGAAAGGTATCACTCCTTTGCTTTCAAATGCTTGCTCAGGACAGCATACACTGATTGCCAAAAATAAATAAGCTTCTGAGAAAGAAAAATAAACCCTGAAACAAGTACTCTGTATTTCAGTACACTGAAATCTGCAACCTATAATAAAGACCAGGCTCTTACTATTGGATGGACCGTTCACATCTGAGTATGCGGCTAGTATTAGAGATAAAAAATTAACAATAGCTGAAATAGAGGGTATATTGGCATATTTAAAGCCAAATGATACACATCAGATTATTTAATCAGATCTCTAAATTTCCCTTAATTACTCCAGCTTGAATCCAACAGTTTATATGGCAATTTTATGCAAAGTTTACTACTTATATTTGTGCCAGAAAAACCTTTTCTATACCTTCCTCCATGAGCTTGAATTACTTTTAGCACTGGCAAGTACTGTTTCCAGTATGCATTTGGTGTCACAGCTGTTCTCTTTCTTTAGGAGAAATCTTGACATGGGAGCCTACTCCTTACAGAGGACTCCTTACATTTCCATGAAGTTTGTGCTGATATGAATAGGCAAGGGTGTCCTGGATTTTCCTGCCAAATACTTCCTGGCAGTCTGTGTTGTCTGCTTATGGAAAACTAGCAGTTTTACCTTATGCTAATTTATCTTCCCCATAGAAAGTATTCTGCTATAGTATTTATTCATTTGAAGAGGGAAAAATATTAATTCCTGAAAACTCCTGATGAACACTAGCCCTGCCCCTTGGTAATGATGTTTGGTATCATTAGAGTGCCGTGAATCACAGGCACTCTTATTGTGTCTCTGAACCGTTTCTCACATTCTTGAGAGCAATACAGTCTCAGATCTGGGTTCCTCATATGCACAAACATAATAATAATAATAAAGTATCCTGCTGAATTAGAGCCTGAAATTGCTGAATGCAGAGCCCTTTTCTCTCAGCTTGTCAGTTTGGGCTCTGAACTGTGTCTGACAACAGCTCGCCAGTTTTCTTATACAATATGAAACAGAAATGTATTTCAGGAGATGAAAAAAGTACCTCCTTTACAGAAGATTTTGGTTTGTTCTAAATACATCTTCAGGAAAATTAAAAAGCAATGTCAAAAATTGATTATCTAAAACAAACAGTTTCAAATTTGCTCAAAATGAACAGTTAGGATTTATTTACAGATCTGCAGAGAATGGGGTTATTAAGAGACTAAAAGTTGAAAGCAGCAGTCTGAAACCACCACATTACACCTTTCTGCATGTTAGACTTCTTGTAAGGTCAAGTCTGAACCTCTCAGCTGTCTGTTCCAAGCAAGTCTCACCTCCTTCAGACATGTTCTGGTCAAGTCCTGTTTACAGTGAGTTTGTACAGTTGCAAATACTGATGTACTACGGTGCTGGTTTTGGTTGGGGTAGAGCTAATTTTCTTCTGGCTGGTATGGATCTGTGCTGAACACAGGGTTAATACGATAGAGATGCTTTTGTTACTGCTGAGCAGGGCTTACACAGAGCCAAGGCCTTTTCTGCTCTTTCCGTACTGCCATGCTGGCAAAGAGGCTTGAGGTACACGGAAGGTCGGGAGGAGACACAGCTGGGACAGGTGACCCAAACTGACCAAAGGGATATTCCAAACCACATGACATCATGCTCAGTATAGAAAAGGAGCAGGAAGGAGGAGGAAGCGGGGGATATTCAGAGTGATAGTGTTTGTCTTCCCAAGTAACTGTTACGTGTGATGGGGCCCTGCTCTCCTGGAGATGGCTGAACACCTGCCTGCCATGGGAAGCACTGAATCAATTCCTTGCTTTGTTTTGCTTGCATGTGCAGCCTTTGCTTTTCCTGTGAGCCTGTCTTTATCTCAACCCACAAGTTTTTTAGCTTTTACCCATCCAATCCCACTGGTGAGTGAGTGAGTGAGAAGCAGTGTGGGGCTTGACTGCTGGCTGGGGTTAAACCACAACAACTGCTCAGGCTGTTTCCCAGGTACATCCCATCAAAGCACCGCTCCGGCAAACTCCTCTTCATATCATTAACAAGAAAGACAATGTGAACTTTTTTCTTGATTCTACAAATATTTTAAAAAACCCAGTGCAGACTTGATGGCTCTAAGCAGCTCTCAATCATGTTCCACCTCCCTGAAGTGGTTCCACCTCTTGACCAAAATTAATCTGGAGCTCATGGAGAGAAAATTCATTCCTATAAACCATCATCAAATCCCTCCACATTAAAAATAGGTTTTACACAGGTTTGTTGTATTTTATCACCGATGTGATATTGCCCAAGCTGGAATGATGTCCACATCACTGACAGATCAAGTAGCAATGGAAACAGGTATGGATGTAAAAGGAAAGCATTTTATTAAGCTCTTACTAGTGATAAGTCCTTCATAATGGGCTCAGACTGGTAGGTGAACTCCCTACCCCTCTGGTGGTTTCAGGACAACTCACACTTGGTCATACTTCTGAAAAGTATTTCTAGAAAAAAAGGGCAGTCTTCTCTCAAAAACTAACAAAAAATCCATGGACAAAACATCCTCTCCTCCTCCTAATGTTTGCCTTGGTGGCAATTCTGACTGGTGATGACAAGAGTGGGACTGATTAAAGGAGAAAAACCTTTTAATTTCTGTTGATGAAACCATAAAAATTTGGCTTTACATGAAGAGTCACAAAATTCTTCAAATGCATAGAGTAAAATTTTTAAAATGTCTTTTACGTTGAGTGCACCGCTTTGATATCCCTTTTATCTGATGTGCATATGCTATATCCTTTAAATAATTTATGATTATTTTATCAAAGACTGAAATAGAAATCATAGAAATGAATGTATTATGAGGCACAAAATAAATTGCTAAATAAAATAATTTTATTGTATGCATTTCCAATACCTGCAGTGTCTTTCATTCAAAGGTGGAATTCTGATACTTCCTATGGGCAAGAATTCCATGATCTGAAGCTAAAATGATAAAATTTGTCCTAAAGATTTACGCCTTCCAACAGCTCAGTGTTTAGATCTATAGCCTTATACCCACATCACAGCATAAATGTAGAACAGGAAAGTCGAGCAACTTGCCAATAAAACAACAGTGGTGATTATGGGGTTAAAGCTGTTGTTAGCTCTCATAAATACAGTTGATGCTGCCCTTCTACAAAATCTTGTTAAAAAAAAAAGCCTTATGGAAAAATCTGGCTATTAATTAATGGCTCAGTAGTACTTCAGAAACATAAACTGTAATTTTTTTCTCAGACAACCAGCCCCTGCTTTAGTAAAGGTATACTTAATTTTAAGCAGTAGAAAAGTTTAAACGATTTCAAGTTTGCTTAAAATTAAACACCTTGTTGGCTTAGTCAGTTATTTCTTTTTGTTGTTGTAAAGAACTGTCCCAGCAATTCTCTGAAAGGTTATAAGTAATTCAGAAGCTTCAGAAAGTCTGGGCTTTCTTTTTGAGCTTCTGTATATACATTTACAGTATTCAATCTTTTGCATATGTTAAGAAACAGTATGAGTATTAACAGAAAGAACCGCAAATTTATTTTTATTCCTTCAGCCAAGCCACAAATAAATGACTCTTGCAAACAAACCAAATACTATTTAGTAACGGCAGTGTAAATGCCATGGACTTATTTTATTTGGATATAAAATATTAAAGCAAATGAGTATTTGCTGTGACACTCTTTTTATCATCTCGGAAAAAAAAAGCAAGTCTGAGAAAAAGTTTTCTTGCTATTCTTCAAGGAGCACTCAATCTGCTGTTCAAAGTTATTTAATAATTTGTCATAGAATAGTTAACTATAAGCTTACAAATACTGTGTCAGCACGCCTCTTCCTATTGGGCAAACAACTTCAAAATCTAATTTGTTTGTGTTATTGGTCTTACTAAATATTAGTCTTTGCAAGTCTGGTTTACACCACTGAAGTTAACTATGCCAACATTCTGATTTTGTTCTGAAGTATTCCACAACAAGCTGATATTATACAATACAAGCCCAAGAGCTAGCTGATCCCGTTTACTGAGTGTATACTTAGTGTATTTTGCTACTGATAAATCAATAAAACCATGTTGTAATCTACAAACTTCCATCTCTCTGAAGCAGCTATAAGTAAACTGTAAATGAACACACAGGTCAAAAACTGGGATGCTGTGATTATGTTGACTCTGAAAACATTTGACTTTCATAGAATACATTTTAGTGTTTGAGAGAATGAAGTTTCAGCACTGCTTTTATTTTCGTGAAAGGCTGAGATGATAAATATTCAAATGACAATAAATATTTGTGTTTATATTGTAACTACCCATACTTTAACAAAACAATATCTGCACTGCAATCCACAATGTACGGAGGTTAAGTAAAAGTAAACCATAGCTACAAAAAGAAAATAAATACTTGACTTAGACTGTATGTGCAGTTTTGCATTCTTCATCCATGTGAAACTCCCTGCAGCCAGTGGATATCTCGGCTGTGCAAGGAATGCACAAAAGGCATACCTGTCATTCCCTTTGGCTGGGATTTTTTTGTCTTCATTCTGTTAAGTGCACCACTGAGCATAATACTGGCACTGATCATAAACTGTCAGATGCTACAGCCCTCACTACAATTTATGACACCCAAAATATCCAGGAGAAGGTTATCCCATAATCTGCTCTGGCAATATCACACGTTATAACTGTATGAGACTTTTAGTACTGATACCACAACCTGCTCTATTAAGGGCAGTCCCCTGCTTTCAGTGTCTTGCTCCAGGCTGTCCAGAAGTCCTCAAGCTACCTTCTCCAAAACTAAGGCCACAAGTTTCTTTTAAGGTGACAAAGATAACGGCAGTGCTACCAGTCCTCCTTTGCTAAACAAACATAAAAATAATACTTTCAGTTAGAGCATTCAGCCAAGCTAAGGAAAACCTGGTTTTAACCCACATCTGCCACTTCTCAGGGGAGCAGTACACTACAGGGATGAAGAGACTTCTACAACTTTTTTTCTGAAACTGTGAATTTCTATAGAAGAAACATGAAATGCTATTAGACCTGAAGGTGTGATTGTGAGGGTGGCGATCAAGGGTGCTCACCTGGAAAATGGGAGATGGAAGTTCTGATACTGGTTTTGTATTTATGTTCAAGAGGCATTGGATAAAACTGAGAAAAAGCCCTAAAGGTAAGTGTCAGAAATGGATCTTGTTTCTCAGAGGTGAATAGACTGTTTGCTCCTCTCTGATCCAAGCAGCCTATTTTCTGCTACATGGTACTGCTTCAAAGCAAGGAATAGGGAGCACCCAGACCAGACCTGTGTGGCTAAAACTCCTCCTCTCTGAGGTACAGGAGATCTGAATCAGGATCTCCACAGATGGAGGAGGAAACTCAGATCCATTCTGTCACACCCTGGAGGAGAATCCCTGCTCCCAAACAACTGCTTAGAAAACTAAGGTTGGGATGGGGGCAGATGCCAAGGACACTTTTGAAAGAAATGTCTGAGGTCACACTGCTCATGCATCACTCTGACTCAGCATGTGCTTCTCCATTTGGGTCTCCAGGGAATCCAGGCAGAAAAGACAAAAAGTCAATTGTCTTATAATTTTTTTCAGTTAGAAGGTTTCTGCTTATGCTTATCCAAGTCCTTCTATCCCAAGTGCTTATCCAAAGTGCTTCTTTGGGCTGAGATGTTACCAGTATTAGTGGTACTGAGTTATTAGGCACTCTCTCCGTAACAGTCTGCAAAGTTTAGCTGGACTGCAACATGAAAAGCACAATTAAAAAACTGGTGTCATTCAATAAAGATAATATAATCCAATAAGGAAAATACATTTCATTCCAGCTTTCCAAAAGTTATATATTTCCTTTTGTACAGTATGAATAATACGTTAGCCTTACCAAGGGAAAAAAGATCTGCCTAGTGATACAGAAATGCGTAATGACGGCAGTCCAGAAAATATGCCAACAATGACTGAATTTGTTCAGCTCACCTTAGATTTGAATATTAGTTCAATATTTTATTTCCTTCAGACCCAGAAAATTGATTTCTGTCTATATGCTGAATTTCTCTGAGGCTTCACATAACCTCATTGGCTTACTCAATTTTTTTTTATTACAACAAACAGGTATCTCTACAAGACTGTTTAATTCATCATTTCACCATGCATATTAGAGCAGTCCGAGGGGAATTCTTCTGAGACGAATCACCGGTGTTAGTGCAGAATTCTAAGTATCTAAAAAAATTCTGACCCTGCTATGTACTGCTTTCAGTCAGATCAAACATGACTTTTTTTACACGTTTCAATTAGTCATATTTCCTCACTTACTAAAGCAGATTACTCCAGCCTATTGCCCCTAAATCCAGTACATCCACACTGCCTGTTATTGCTACTCTATGGTAATATTTTTTGCATGTGATATAAGTGACTGTTACTAGATTTTGTGTTTTGGAGTTTCTCATATTCCTACTCATGTCTGGTATGCCAAAAAAATTTGCATCAGCTCTGCAGAATTCTTCAGGGTATGTGGTAGTTTTGCGTGTCTGGGAATCTTCCATCTGGCTGGTGTGGGTTTCCTAAACACCATAAAACCCTGCCTGTGGAGACTGTGTATCTCTTATGGGCCCCATGGAGCTTATAATCTGCTTTTAATCATTGTATGAGGCAGCCAACACATCAGTCCTCATCAAGGAGTTTTTTCCACTTTGAATCCCCTTTAATAAGTTTTGATCCAATTCTGAAAGTCCAGAACCTTTGCTAATTTGCATTGGTATCTTAGACTGCTACAAAAGTCATCTTCCTTTGCTTTCCATTTCCTTCCACACAAACTCTGATATCCATTGACTTCTGTGGATTGCTATAGCAAGTATAAGATTCTTAGCACCTTGCCCTCACTCACTTGTCTTTTCAATGTACCCACCAGCATCTGTTTCTCAGTAAACTACAGGTCATACCCTTAACTGGGACAAACGAATGCAACTTAGTGCGACAGAGCAAAGTCAATCTGCTGTAACTAAGAAACTAGCTCTGTATCTACATTCTTCAACAAGACACCAGGACTTACTTTACATTTCAAAAGTCAGCGCCAGTTAAAGTATTCCCCATATGATATCAAAAAATTACCAACTATTCAAACTCAGCTAAATTTCACAGCAGCGGGCAGCACAGTAGTTATCATTAAAAGCAAAATCGCTTTTGACGTGTGCTAAATTATTTACTGACACAAATCAGTGAAACTATTAATATCTCTGAAATTATACTCTTAGCCTTCAGTATTTAATGTTTTGATCTGACATGCACTAGAATACAATTTTGTAAGTAAAAAAAAACCAAAAAAAGCACAGTATAGTTTTAATAGAAAAGTCTCGACATCTAAATATAACATCTTAATAAAGTAAGAAATAAAATCATATTAATTGTTTTGAAAGAAGAAAATGAAGGAAATCTCTCTCTCAAATTTAAAATAAAACCAATCGAGTTCTCTAAGACTTGGTGGTTCCTCCAAAACAAACAGCTTTAAGTCCCAGTGAATGTACAACTTGTTTCTTTTGTGAAGTGCTTCTGCCCGCAATTTCTAATTAACTAGCTCCATTATTTTCTACAACAAGTAGCTGAACGCATACAAGCTACAATGTATACTTCAGCTAAATATATGTAGGTATGATTTTAAAAGGGAGATAACTAGTTAACAACATTTGCATGTTGCAAAGAGGCTCAATTAGTATAATAATTCAGGAATCTTGCTTTTAGGCTGTTCCCTGCATAGCTGCCCTGTACTGAATACAATCTGCACACTAAAGATATGTTTGCAGTTAAAAATCTCCAGAGACTTTAGACCCATACATAAAGATACTTATTTCACTCTTTTCTGAGACACTGACCTGTATCCTCATTTAAAAATGAACACCACATCTTTATGTTATTAAATCTTTGTTTTGATCTATTAGTATTCACCAAAGTGCCATTTTATACAACCCCACAGTGAATAGGCAAGGCTGGAGGTAACCATCTGCAGCTTTAGAGTCAGCGTTTGAATTGATGAAAAGAGCTTTGTGTTTTCATTGCCAAGTTTGATTCTTCCAGTCATTAGACATTCCCCTCAGATCGCATCAATGAAGCGGACTCCCTTACACCCATGTGTTAAATTCTCTTCTCCTCATGGTTTCCTTTGCCAGCTATACTCCAGAAAGACTACTGGGTCTTAGCCACATTCTTCTCACAGCTGTGTTAAAAAAGAGCATCAGAGCTTCTTCCCAAAATCCATATGTGTATCTGGTCAGTCCCCTGTCGGAGGGTCACCTCACATTGTGGTGTGATTATTCAAATATTCATCCTTGTTCTTGAACTGCACTGCTCTGATCATTCTGGGAAAGATTAGACCCTCCAGCCAGCACTGAAGAACGTGTTGGATGCTGATGTGAAACGTACACAGCTCCTGCACTCAGAAGGCAGATTAGTTTTACTTGCAGAAGAGGGGGACACTAACTACTTAATAAATGCTTACTTATTTCTTTCCATTTTTTGTACTCTTTTCAACTGTGTCAACTGTTGATAAGAACTGTTTGTTTCTGTTGTTTCATAAATCAAGTTACATATCAGCATCAGCTAAGAAAATAAGTGAACAAGTAAAAAAAACAGAGAAAGCATTTTCAAAAATGCTGGAGGGAAATTCAGGACTAAACAAATAAAGGCTGTGTTCCAGTCACAATGAAATTTAGGTAGTCAAAAAAATCAGACCTTAAGGGATAAAGCAAATGTTATTAAGGATAGAATTTAATTCAGAAGACCACTTAGTTTTCTTATGTATTCCATCAACTGAAATATTTTATCCAAAGCTGTAACTCTCCTGACTTCCTCCTTAAAAGAAAGAAAAAAAAAATCGAAAGGAAGGGTCTCTAATAAACAGTTAAAGGACAAATGAAGCAATGACTTCTGGTTTACATCTCTTTTATATTAGCTTTATTCATAGTCAAAACTACCTTGACAAAGTACACAAGCAGTATTCTTCTCATCATTTATGCTTATTTTCATACCTGTGTATTTTAGCACTGCACTGTTACTTCGTGGATTTGTGTTTATTTTTAGAAGATTACATAGAAATTCTACCCACTCACCCTCCTCTGCCACTTTACACAGCTACATGAGTGTGCAAGAGTAGCTGTGCTCACATGCAGAGCTGTGCTTTACTGAGTCAGAATCATTAAATTATGAGAAAAAAATAGAAGCAGCCCCCAATAGACGAATTGCATTAAAATTCACTCCAGCTGCAAAGCTGTTGCAGAAAAATAGAACATTTCCTGGAAAAACCACATCAAAAGTGGCCTCAACCTTTACTGATAATTGGCTAATATTGATTTGGTATTACATTATAACCTTGTCTGATCTCACTGACATCAGCAACCACTCCACGATCCCAGAGGTTCCAGCCGGAAGGACATTTTTAAAATGCTTTGCTTCCTCTGTTGGCAGAGGTATTAATTAATTCACAGGCTCTCCCAGCCACCTTCTCCAGGTCAGCCCCATTTCCCCGCTGAGACTGCACCAGCTGGCTCCTGGCTTCTCAGGCAGGACAAACTTGCAGGGGGCCTGTGGCATTATATCAACACTCCTGGTGAATTCTGTGCTCCTGTCCTAATTCTTGGTAACCATGAAATAGAAACAATAATTAAATATAGAAAATTATAGTCATAGCCATTCTAGAGTATTGATTAAAAATATTACTGTGCAGATCATAATTTTCTATTGAATAAATAGGTATTGTTACGTGTATTTATTTACACAGACAACAGTTAAAATGTGTACTTGCTTTATAAAGAATAGCACTCTCTTAAAAGTCTAAGTGTATCTTGATAGTGTCTCAAAATCAAAATAGATTCAAACAAATGCAGCGAAATCTGTGTGGTCACTCTCTGAGCATCAATGTTTCTTGTTTCACACCAGCATCCCTGTTAGGATGGTGAACCATCTTCACAGGCAAGAGCACAGAGACTCAATTTATATTTCACACTGCAGTGAGCCAACGTGAGATGTTCACCCTACTTCAGTATAAACAGACGTTTACTATGTCCAAGTTCACTAGAAGTAGATACCAAAACGTCCCCCTTCTGGTTCACAGCTGCTGTTTCGTGTGGGATAGCATCAAGAAATTTTTTAGATGCTTTTTGTCTTGATGGAAAGCACAGGACCACTACTCTGACTCGGGTCTCACGTTTAGAAAGCAACAACTACCGGTGGGTACACAAACGGCTGACATGATGGCAATGCTGTGGAGAATTACAACTCTCTTTTAAGCTCTGCATATCACGCTGAATGCAAACACTGAAGTTTTCAAGAACATTAAAAAATTCTTTAGTGTCACCAGAGAACAGATTAGCAAAGGCAGTATAAAACCAGTAAACTACTACATTGTATGAAGATACAAAGTACATACTTTCTCAACATTATTTTATTAATTACAATTATGTTCTTTCTTTATGAAGGTCATAATTATTTTACTCTTCTGATTTTTAACTGTTGGTATTTTACTGAATAATATTGAGAAACTACTTTATACAGCTGACAAAACGACTTCCTTGATATGTTAGAATTCAATTTTAGTTAAGCATTTAAAAAAGTCAAGAAAACAGATATTTTAGAACGGTCTTTAGTCTATGAATTTTAGTGTCACATTTTAAACTACATTAAGCACCCTCTTAAGGCAGTGCTAATAATTAACACTACTGAAATTAATACCAAAAAGCTTTTCTGTTGACAGGTTTATAAATTGTCAGTTCTTTTTTGAAATGTAGAACATCCTACATCTTAGAAATAAAATGCTAAGCTAACAAATGAGTTCCTGCCTAATTGCCAAACACTGATTTGTATGAAGCAGTTGAGGTTACAAAGAAATTGGGAATTCTCAGCCCGGTTTCCCTGCTGATGAGTACGAACTGTCTGTGTAGCTCTCCCAGAGGTGTCAGAGGAATCTCTATAGTGTCACACAAGGGTTCTTAGCTCAAAGTAAACACACTTTCCACAAACTCAGCTGCTTAATCTGTTTGCAGGTTGAATTATAAGATGGGGGTGGATGACTCCGGGTGCTGGGAAGACGCGCAGAGCATTTCCACAGTTTCGTGGTAAAAAGGGCATGCTATTGTCATCAAAAGACTTCAACCAATTGTTTAATTTTGCTATAGGCTCAGTCGTCTGATCTTAACAATAATGAAAACTAACCTGACCAAAATTTTCCCAAGTAGTTGAGCATGTTAAATTACGTAAATTCTTTTCACTATAGCAATGCATCACCACTACTTTAATTCAGTTTGTGGCTGCACTTCTACTTTAGCCACCCTGGGTACACGGGATTAAACAAGATTGTTTCACTTCAGGGGAAAAAAAAAACCAGCGAAAACTCAGCCTCTGCTTAAACAGTTATATTATTAAACATTTATAAATAAAACTAGATGCAACAACTTAAAACAATGTACAGAAAGGTTCAATAAATATTCTCTTTACCATGCTTTAATTTTTTTCATAGGTTTATTTTTATCAAGCGCACACCTCCTGAAATTTCAAATATATCTAAGCACTCAGAATAAAGACTTAAGTGATTATCAAACAACCACTGGAGGTTTTAAAGAGATAACTAAAAATATGTATTTTCATATATAGCTACCTTATTATTTATGTAGTTACAAATAAATTAAAAATATAGGAATATACCTATTTTTAAATAGAAGAACTCAGCATCTATTTTTTTTAAACAAGAAAAGCTTTTGTTAGGTCCTTGCAATATATTATAAGCCAATTTCTGGCTACTCTGTAAGTATGCTGTAGACATTAAAGGTGAAGACATATATGGACAGATGGGGCAATTTGCATCAGTTCAGCATCGACCACCTTGGAAGGGTGAGGAGGAGAATTTTGCAGTTGATGAATGTAATGTAGAGATGAGAAGTGCTGGACTGTCAAGAGGCACTACTAATAACAAACATGACAATAAGTACTTCACTACAGACGAACTTCAGGTTTTGGAGTTCAGTAACTTTTTAACAGGGAAACTTACAATGGGAAACAGAATACAATCTCTGTTCCCTGATTCAGAGACTTCCTGTGGCTCTCAATGAGATTTTGAAGCCACCCCTAAACAACCCCATAAGCATTTACTGTGGCATGAAACCTGCCAGATGTGTAACAGACCAAAAATAAGAACTGTAATATTCTACTATGCAATTATAAAGGCAAATACTCTGTTGCCATAGGATTGCCACAGGGTAAAAAGACAGTGAAAACCATTCATAGGAGATGGAAAGACTTTCTCTGCGCCTTGCACATGTAGGAAGCAATTTCCGTAACAGTAATGAGAGGTACTCTGACTTGCCTAATAGCACAAAACTGTTAAAATGATCAGCTTCACACTGAGTAGGAAATGAGCTGACAAAGAAGGAATAATTTTAAAGGACCTTTTCTGAGTACTGCCACACTTTCACTTACAGATAAAATACCAGAAAAAAATGTTTCATGTGGATTACAACCACAATTTTTGTTGGAAGGCAAGCGACTTACTTTTGAACTTTTGCATTGGCCTCCTGCGAAGCTTCCAGGGCTTTCTGGAGCTTCAGCTCGGTGTCCTTTTGCTCTGCTCGAGTTTGTTGCAGCTGAGCTGCCAGCTCTTCAATCTGGCCATAAGTTAGGGTCACAACATCCTCCCTTCCCCGCAGTCCGCCTTCAGAAGTACTGAAAGCACAGTCAGGCTGGTTCTTCAGACTCATTCCTTCAGACAAAGACTTGTATAAACTGGGAAAACCAAATCATACGTGTTATTAAGTTTCAGTCTAAGGCTGAGCTGCAAGAATTAATTAATACCTTCAATACTGTCATATATGGGCTCAAATGCACTAATAGCAAAACAAGTTTTATTTCAGAAGTGACAGAGAACAAAAGGAAGAAGTCTTTTCTATAAGACTCTTCTAGAAGTATGTAACAACCATCAAAATTTGAAAAAGTCAAAAAAACTATTCAGCAAAAACTCAAGAGGAAGTATTTGTCAGCTGTAGCCTCTTGTTGGTCACCTCTGAGCTGCAGCAAAAAGTTTTTATTGTGATTTACATGAAGTTGAATTAATCAGCATAAGTTATTGATGTGTTATTAACTTGTGCTACACAGGACTCTCTTTTAGCAAGTAGACTCACCAGCTACAAGGGATTTATTTGCAAAAAAAGGTTTTTCAATAAAATGAAAGGAATAAAAACACTACAATGCAAAAATTAAATCAGTAAATCAGAAGGATTACTTAGAAATATGATTTACACGATAACCAATTCTAAAGGTCCCCATTCAGTTTTATCCATGATTCTGAGATACGTTCACAGATTTCAAACCACAGAGCACAAACCCAATACTCTTTCATTGCACAAACCAGAATACAGTATTAAATGCATTGTATTTGTGTGCCAGAAAGTTCTGGACAAATCAAACATTATTTCAGTGTGGATTTCTAGTAGCAGTGCACAGTATTCAAGACAGTCTACATGACAGCTGCTAGTATGCAATAGCATATTTTCTTTCTTTGCAGTTTATTAAGGTGTTTGCATGGAAAAGATTGCCTGTTCCAACAGCCCATGAAAGAAAACCGTAAACAAACTAAAATATAATATACATGGACAAATGAAATGTGGATGAACTAAGAGAAACAGAGAAGCTAAAAAGTCAGTGTTGACATGTCATTACGTATACTATCTGTGCTTATCTGAAAACAACGTGAAAAACCTTTTAAATTAAACGAAGACATATTGAAAATATAAATATTTATAAAGGAACATTAAAATTCCTGGAATGGACTAATTAAAAAAAAAAAAAATTACTCTAGTAGTTGCACATAAAATTTACTGACTGTAGTTCCACTACAGTTCAGCATTGATCACCATGGAAAAACACAAAGGTATGCAAATAATGTCGAAAGCAGGTTACTGAAATACCACTGCTGCCCGCTTCTTAAACACCTGGCACAAGATTAAAACAAAAAAAAGACACATGAGAAGCTAAACTGTTCAGTGAATATATAGGTCCCTGAGTAAAAAAAACAGCAACAAAAACTAGAAGATAGGCTAAATATTCTACCTCGTTCACAGCAGCTCAGAGTTTTTTCTAGAATATTTGAAAAATAAAGTAATTTATTTAGATACTAAAATACTGGCTCTCTGTGACTACAACTGGGCTCCTTTTCAAAGACTGGCCATGAAAAACACATATATATTACTACAATTGCAATATACTATTACATGTCTTAACTCATAATGATTGCATCTGAATGACCAATAGATTCTGACATGTATATATTTTATAACCAGAGAGATTCCTTCAGATAAAGGCACTGTGATTGATAGATCTTTTAATTCTTTTTTTCAAAAGCATGCAATTTCCAGACTTCCATCAATATGTGCTTTGGTAAAATACTTTTATTTCATTCCTTCTGAAATTTACTAATTTGAAATTCCTTCATTAACGTCCCGAAGATTATTTCTTCAAAGAATATTGATGCTATAATTAAAAATTAAATGGGAGTTCTAGGCCTGAAGAATGGGTCACAGAAGTATTCAAACAGTTCCTGGATTTCAGTAATTCACATGTTCTTTATAGTAAGCCTTTTGCTTTACTATGGCAGCACGGCCTCTTTTCTGTTCCAGCTTGGGTCTGAGAGCTTCAAGGGCCCACCTTAACTGTGCCCAGGCAGAAGAAAAAGCGACATGCAACGATATCACTTGTGCAGCTCCTGTAGAGAGCAAGCGGTCTCCTCAGTCCCCAAAGTCAGAGTAGCTTCAAGCCTGCTAAGAAATATCACCAGTTGTAACTACTCCCAGAGGGACTTGACTTTGGCTGAAAATCAACTCTACAAAGTGCTCTCCTAAAACACTTCTCACCTTGCCAGGCATACTTTTGCTGCAAGATGGGAAATGATTTTCCACCTGAAGCAATTACTGAACAACACAGCAAAACCTTCCACCTAAAGGAACAAAAAAAAACCGAACAAAAAACCAAACATTCCCTACCCGTCCCCTCCCTCAGCCTCCACCCCAGTGATAAACATATCCAATGTTCCCAAACGCATGTAGATCTGATCCTGGTTTTTACCACAAATGTTTCTCACAGGTCCTGGAGACCTCTAAGACCTCAGCCTGCACTCAAGATGGCTTTGAAAGCGTCCCCTCATGCTGCTGAGTGCATTCAAGGGCCAGGCAGCATCGATACCTTGAAAATACTGCCTCTAATGTGCTCTTAGGAAACACTGCAATAAGACGATATCGAAAAAAGCCTCTAAGACCTAGAAGGACCTTGAAATTTTGCTGTGAAGTGGAGGATATAAAATAGTCAAGTTTGCATTACATGTGAGTCAGGAGCCTGACAGCTGGTAGACTGGTAACTAGATGATATTGCCCTACCATAGACAAATATTTTACTAGTCTTCCTTTGCTGGCATTTACACAAATTACAAGGACTGTGTTTTCTTCTCAGTACAACAAACCAATCATTGCTCACAAATTTATTCAAAGGCAGCAGCCGAAGGCAGAGTCTGGCACGCAGGCCAGGGACCATGTTACAACAGGAATGCTCGCTGCACATAACACAAGAGTGTACTCTGCATTGTCACGGTCCATCACAGAGTGTCACTCTCTTGCGTGGTGTACCCATACATTCTTAGCCGAGGATGAGCTCAGGCAACCACAACCACTTGTTTAACAGAGCCCACCACTGATTTTCTTCTCTGTGGCAGTTGGGCATACAACTTCAGGATTTTACAGGACATTATGTTGACAGATTAGTGCTGATCATGCGTGTCCATACTGACCAGACTCAATTACATGTGAGTACAGAACACTAGTGATCAGCACCTCGAGATTCAGCCTTCTCTCCCGAAATGATCTAGAGGAATCTGTGACCTGTACCAGGGTCCCAAGACCCTGGACACTAGATAATTCAAACACAGGTTCATCAGCTACAGTAAAAGCTCAAATTGACTACTATCCATCTTAGAATTTCTATTTTTCAACAAGTATCAATTAAAGGCTGCTAGCAAACACATTTTTCCTCCTTGGGCCTCTGTCTCCTCATCTTTAAATAAAAGCAAGCACAATGCTAGCTTTGCAAAGTGCTCTGAGCTTCACTAATGCCAAGAGACTCGTCACTGTTGAAAGAGCTGAGTTAGATGCAGCACAATCTGAATTTAGGATAAAACTAAACCCAGATGGTCTGGTTATGCCAAGCAGCAAAAATATTCTTTTCAGCTTCATTTCTACTGTCCAGCACCACTGTAGTACCCACACCATTCCCCTGTGACTAGCCTGGAAGAGGTAGGAAGGACATGGAGTTAATCATCTGAGCCTTTTCTGAAGTTGAAGGACTACCAAGTTATGTCTCAAACAAGATATAATTGGAAAGCATGCTTCCATTACAAACTCCTCATTTAGGGAGTTGCACTGTAATCAGATGTCTTCTGTTCACTTTATGCAGCCCCTGGGCAAATTGCTTGGATAGCACAGCCTCATGTGAGCGATACGCACATGACATTCAGCACCACCTATCATTCCTCACATTCACCATGCCATCAAATGGTCTAGAACCTCCACAAAAACAGTTTCTGGATTAATAGTGTTTGGTTGAAACGGAGCAAAACATACATGAGACTGGTGAGTAGAAGGAAGTGTTTTTGAGGTGTTTGCAGTTATAGTGCTATTCCCTTCAACACAGACCCACAGCTAAGAAGCTAGCTTGCAGCTAAGAAATCCACCTGAATTCCCTGGGCACGCGATGTGCCCGGGGCTGGGGTCTCTGCTGTCTCTAACTGATTAGAGACTGGAAGATTGCAACTTAGCATTAGCTTCTTTCACACACAGAAATATAGTGCACCTGAATTCACAGAAGAGACTACTGTAGATTTTATGCTTTAATCCTGAATATTACTTGCTACATGTTAGAATTAATTACACATTTTCAGGGTTCCACAATGTTTCTGTGCTAATTGCAAGACACAGATTCACAGGCTCTCAAATTTCTTCCATGAATTAGGGGACTGTGTTTTCAATACAACAGCAACTATTGCAGATACTCTTTGTAGTTTTCCCAAGTTATATGATATTCCTAGAACCAAGTTTTCCATAAAATGTTCCTGTCATGTTTTCACAGGGAATCAGCTGTATTAGCATATTCTAGCCTAAGCATTCACCAGGTCCGCTGTGAAGGCTTGCTTCTAACTAAGTAAAATTAACCCAATATTAAAAACAAAAAAAGAGATTTATTTTGTAAGGTGTTTATTTTATGCTACTAGATGCTACAAGTAAGAATTTTGCTATCTTGCATCTGTTCTTTATTGTCAATTCATATGCTTTGGCCATTCTTAAATATTTGCCAACGACTTTAGTTAACAAAGTAACTTTAACTTAGTATTTGTAATACTGTAGTTATTCCCTACAGTAATAGACTATTTAGGTAACACTGCAAATAGAGACGGAACCTTATCTATTAATCGAAGACAGAGCTGGCACCAAGAGTGACCTCAGTATGTGAATATAATGGACATTTAAGATGGTGCCAGCAACTCCGTGTTTTGCCGTGTATCACAACCTCTCGCCTGCTCTCCCTGGGAAGTGCGAGCATTTAACAGAGGCTGAGCAGCCCCTGGCTCAGCCGTGGGCAGTGGGAAAAGAGGAGGGACACAGTCGGCTCACAGACAAGAGGCATTGCCACCTTCCCTATCCCCAGGCTGAACTGGCAGCACCTGTGCCTCTCCGCTGGTTGCTGGAGGCCGCTGGGCTGACATGGATCACTGAAGGGGTGTGTGCGTGGGTGGTGTGGAGCCAGCAGCTCTGGCTTGGGGCCAGCAAGGAAACTGCCGATGTCAGGCATTTGCAGAAACACAAGCTTGGTGGAAGACACACAGAGGATCTTGTCCTAAAGGTCATAGCAATTTATTTTTTATACTGAGAGTATGTTTTTAACAACATTTCTGACAACTGTTTAAAGAACAGTGCACCATTTTCCTCAAATCTAAACTGAATTAAGAAAGCAGTAACTCTTGGTAGTGCACTAAAATAACAGCCACTGGCATACCAACAAAAACTGGTAGAAAACAATGTACTACTATGTAATTTAAAACACTATGTATTACTTTTTGTCTTTTTCTGGTGATCCTTGCCAAGAGCTTCATCCTGAACGCTGTCACTCACAAGAAAACTAGGGTATTGTGGCATAAAGGAACATCAGGCCTTCTGACCAGGCATTTTGGGATCAGCTCCTACAGTCTCCACACACCCACACAGCCACCAACCCAGCCTAGACCTTTACCAACCCCTTCAGCTCCCACAGGCTTGACAGTACTGCTGGCATGAACCTTTACTCTCCAAAATGCCAACCATGGAAATCTTCCCTGAAGACAAAGAATGGGTCCACTCAAGAGCCAGACATTTCTGCTAGGAGTGTTAATTGACGTTGCCTGTCACCATAGTTTGAATTTAGATCTGCCTGCAG
Organism: Cnemophilus loriae; assembly: GCA_013397755.1. Taxonomy (NCBI): domain Eukaryota; kingdom Metazoa; phylum Chordata; class Aves; order Passeriformes; family Corvidae; genus Cnemophilus; species Cnemophilus loriae. Next base: position 1,213,924 of record VZTF01000398.1, read on the forward strand.
AACTAATAAAATCTAATAGAGATTTCTTTGTTAGAAATGATGCCTGAAGTTAAGGTGAATACGACTTGGGCCTTTAGCTTCCTTTGCAGCTTCTCCCTGGTGAAGATAATGGCTTCTGACTTCCATTTTATATGAGTGACCCACACACAAACAATTTTATCCCAAATGAACAAAATCCTTCTGCAAAAAGTAGTAATATTAGCGCATCAACTTGTATTAGATAAACTGCAACAATTCGTATGAAACAAATAAGAATCCTGACCCTGAAAACTGAAACAGTCAGTGAAGTGTCCACTCAGTGCAAAGGGGCACTTCATATATATATCTAGATAAAAGAAATCTGATGGTACCCGATACATATCATAATGCAGGCATCAGAATCACCTGAAAACAAGCTCAATGTAATGACTATGTGCTGTTGACTTTTATTTTTGTCTCCAGGGAATAGTGTTTACTTTGCTTTAAAATTTATATGAGTCATTTTGTTATGTGCCTTTTTTTAATTAGTCGGAAAGAAATAGCCATTTGAGAAAGAGAGCGGAAATCAATTCTGATTCGATACTGATAGCTACTGTGCGATGTAAACTGTGTGTTCTTTCTAATTAAATGTAAACACGTGCAGTTCTAAAGTCCAGCAGTGATGACAACTACTAGAAAGGATTGCCTAAGACCTGGTCAACTGATCCTTGTGAACCTTTTGTTCATACCGTAGGCGAACTTGTGCAATCTGTCTCAGGTGAACGCCAGTTGTAACTGACTTTATTTTAGGTCATCTTCAGAGAAAAGACTTGACAAGAATGTGGAGAGCTCTGTAATACCTCCAGTTACCCATTAACTATGTCCTTCTGATAGCTAATCAATAGCATTGCATGGAGCCAAACACACTGCACTGAACTGCCCCTCTTCCAAAAGCCAAGTCTTGGTAAATATTTAATGGCAGTAAAGGTGTTTTGACTCTTATCAACCTGATATGTTAAAGAACTCTTGAAAGAAACTTTATCTTGCTTCTCTCTGCATAAATAATTTGTTCAGTTACAATTTCAGTCTTATGCAAAAGCACCGAATTTAATGATCTAATGCTTTTAAATCAAGGCTTTGGACAGAGAAAATGTAGTTTCAATCCACATGTCACAAAATAAAGAAAAACCAAAGTTTATTTCCTTGATAAAATGCCAACTAGAAATATACATCAAGGAACCTAGCCCTTTATACTGTAGTAGTAAATACTGTGCCAAACTCGCTCAAAACCTGTTATACAAGTGCACATTTGAGATTTTCTTACAAGGCTCCAGTTTCTGAAAAATTCTTAGCTCTCATTCACATTAAGATGACGTAGGATTTTTAGTTTCTTTTCACTAGGGAAAAAACCCCAACTCTAAAATAGTTATACTAGGATCCAGAGACTTTTTGTACCTGTACATTGAATATTCTCATCTTCAAGTGGTATACTCTCACGTAATGAGTTTTATTAAGCAGGTTCTCATTTTCTATTTTTTCTGTATGAAGTAGCTTGTCTAGATCCCTGACAGAGAAACTCTTTCGTCCTGAGCCTTTAACATCTAGTGCAGGTACCCCTCTGCTATAGCCAGACAGGATCCAAAAACCACCCAAGATACTTATATGGGCTTATTCCATGCCTCTGTGCTAATGTCAGAGGATAGAGAAGCCCTCTGACTCTCTCCCACAGAACAGTCTTCCAGCCTCTTCTGCATGATCCAACTTCAATATGAGCCTAAGTATTTTGAAGAAACTGATTCAGCAATGGATCCAAGCTTTTTCTTGGAAAATAATCTGGGAATAAAACATTGATAGTGTTTCAGTTTCCAAAATGTGAATCACCCTACATGTTTTCCCAAGAAGTATAAGCATTACTTTTCCCCCAATGTTTACACGGCCTCCTTTGTGCTCTTGATGCCATTCAATAGTCTTCAAAAATAAAGATCACAGGAATAATTCCCAAACACTGGCATAGATAAATTGAACAGCCTGAAGTTTTCTAATCACTAGTAATTGCCTCTGGTGAAAACAGTATTAATTAAAATAATAAAGGCATATAAATCAATCAAGCAGTAAAGCACAGGGCACCATTTAGGAATGACCAGCTGAAGAAAGCCTGTTACTAAAAACCTCAGAAAATATCTTGTACTTAGTACAATGTTATCTTTATAAATCAGACATGATCCTGAATTTTATGGCTGTCCTGATTTGCTATTGTGATCGCTTGGCTTAACTCCTCCACTGAATCAGAAAAGCAAGAGACAAAGCTGTCTTGGACCCCGAACTGGAAGAGAGCCTTGCCTTCCAGCATGGCCAGGAACATCCAGCTGAGGAAGAGAAGAGTCTCTCCAGGAGAAGGCTATTAGAAGAAATACAAAGGATGGAAACGCGTTTCAAAGATGGAATAATTGAATACATATGGTATTTCAGAGAGGGATGATCTCATGGATGAGCTGAGTAGCCCTAAAGCTAGAAACCCTCAGTGTGACTAACCTGAGAAGAGGAATCACATTCGGCTATGCTCCTTGTCCCTACTTTCTTGCTGAATGATTCGGTGGGTTAAAAAATATTCGAATGATTTGAAAAAAAAAAGAGAGAATGTAAGATTTCAACTTTGAAGATACTTCCTTCCCTGTCTCAAGAAAATAAAACAGAGTATTTGAACAGTTTTGTCTGATCTTACTCAAAAGTGTTACTGAAAAATATTTTGCAACTCTGACGAAAAGCAAACATGGTGTACTGTGCTCCAGCCCATGCCCAGCTTTGGTCACCAGAGTGCCAGTAAGTGAGGTCCTGATGAACTCTAGGTGAGTGTGCCCAGCACATTTTCCCCACTTTCTTGGTACTGTACACAGCAACACGTACCACTCTGCGATGGCTGGTGACTCACTAGCAGGACTGCATGTGCTGCAGTCTGAAATCTGTCCTCCACATGGGTAAAGACACCTGAAATGTCGACTTTAGGGCCATCATGGCTTCTCCCATACAAAAATGCAGTTGTTTTGAGGATTGCTGTGTGGATACATACTTAGCAACTTACCTCCTGAAAGCCATGTAAATGACACAATGGCAATGTATCGCTACTCAGTAAGTCATGTCTTACCTAGCTGCTGCTGCCAAACCTTTACTCATATAAATCATACAGCTCCTTGGACAGTTAAGCGCTATGAAACAAGGCAGTTAAAATGATGGCTTAAATGATAAAGGGAGCGCCTGGGAAATTTAATATAGGGGAAGTCTGCTTCCCTATTGTACCAAAGCTTACTGAAGCAACTGGGCAGACTTGTCTGGGCCATTCTCCTTAACGTGAAACAAGGACACATGCTAAGGGAATGATTTAGTGCACTGGGGATAAGAGCTCTGTCTTGAATTCCCTCTTCTATTTCACGTTTTCTGTGTGGTACTGAGCAAGTCACAGCATGCAAAACTCAGCCTGCCATGCTGAAACTGGGAGTTAAGTGTCTTTCCCTAGGTCTTTTTCTTTAAAATCTAAGCTTTTGGGGTCCTGGATGTCTTCTTGTTAGCTCCACATGCCACATCTTGGAAACCTGAGGCCCAGATTTGGTTCCGGTCTAAGCGCCAATTATTGTTCGTAGGAAGACACTGAAGAGCTAATTAACAGTATGCATGTGTTAACAACGCACATCAACCTGGTTAACCTCAGCAGACAGATCCAGGTTTGGGATCTTAATGGAAAAAAGCAGTTTTTCACAAGTTCTTGCCTCTCCATTGCAGGTTCAGCCACCGCTGTCACCACAGGGCATAGGCAGTGACAGCAGCCTCCTGCACTTTGTTGATCTGCCCTGAGCACAAACATCCTTGTTTTCTGAGATGTTCATGTTTTCCTCCCAGTGAAAGGGGCCATCAGCTGGATACGGCACATGACTGGAAGCCAAAACACACAACTTTCATACCTCTTGAAAAGTGAGAGATTAGACTGGTGGGTGCTGGAGAAAAATCAGTGAAGAGAAGCTCTCAAGCGTAGAGGTTGGAAAGAGGCTATAAACAGGGCCGAATTGATTTCTATATCCTAAAAATTTTAAATCAGCTTCCCTCACCTCTCTCTTCCTTTACCCTCATGAGTTTTGACTATTGGGCTATTGAAATAAAATCTGTAAAAAAATAATATAGTTGTGCACTTTAATTTAGCCTGGTTGAAGAGGAAAACAACATTTTTCACTTTATGACACAGGAGTTCACAAGAAAACTGCAGTTTTTTTCTTTTTGCCAGCATATAATTTCTCCTTGACCAGCAGGTAAAGTGAAATACTGTAGCAGGAAATATATTGGTTGCACTGAACCAAAGAATTATTTTCTCAGGACCTGACAAGGAAACTGAATGAGTATGAAAGCTCATGTGAAATCTAGCCAACACGGAATTCAACACTCTTCAATTCCTTATTTATTTTTTGAACAGGACAAGATAATTATTGGTATGAATACTGCCTACTATGCTTATACACATCCAACAGGTATTATACCCTGCTCTGATACAAGCAGTAACACTGCTTAAGAGGGAAAACTAAATTCCTACATCATGACAGTCCTCATTTTACTGTCACGACTGTAAAAGTATAATAAAATGACTCCTTTGGTACAGACAGTAGGGAAGAAGAGCTAAATGGAAGAATACATATTTCTGTATCTCTACTAAAACCCTTAGGATGGAAGTCCCTTTTACAGAATATGATTGAAACAAACAGAACATTGCCTCATATGAGCCTGGATAACATTAAGATTCTGCCTAGCTCAGAAGCAAAAGAAAGATAAATCAGATAATATGAACCTTGTTATCCATCCTTCTTCACAGTCTTTTTGGTGAGGGACAAATTCACAGAACTTCTCCCTCTTTGGTGAAAGATCCTCCCAGTTCGATCTTCTTTAATGGTAGTGGAAGCCATTAGTGCATTTCCCATTGAGAACCAGAAGAAAGCCTAGTGAAGACTGCTTTGAATTAATTTGTATCAAGAAGCTAAAGGCTGTGGCCATAAGTAGGTGCTCTTCTGTCTGCCTAGTACAACTAAATACTTCCTGGAAACCTTGCTGCTTCCTCCTGATCTCTGGGAATGGAAGAACAGAAGAGAAAAAATGCAAGAAAATATTACTTTATAAAGCCAAAAAGAGGGGCAAGAAGGAAAAGTTCCTTCGAGAATAAAAAGAAACAATAAATAATCTAGATGTTTGAAATTTTGGCCTCAACCTTGCTTGTTTCAATGACCATGGATTGGGTATGACACAAGTCCATCATGGTGTATTTTCAATACAATGTACATGGTTTTCACCTTAATGAGATATGTAAGATCAGAATCAATGAATCAACACCATGATATGCCCCTAAGTTATTTTTTCATGGACAGCAGGTGAGCGGATGTCATTCCTCTGTTTAATCAGGAGTTAAAGCGTGTACAGTAATTCCTTATTTTCACAATATTCCTTCTGACAAAGATAACAACCATAAGAATGGCTCCCAGCTGGCTAAACCTGATATACAGGTTTTGTTAATAAAAAAATGCATGACTTAATTAATGAAATGGATCTATTAAGACTGTCCCCCAATCAACCACAGTGGCCCCACCTACAGCTGAACTTCACATGACCTATCTTATGCAAAAAGAACTGTAATAACTTGCACTGGAAGCTGCTATAGAGGAAAGGTTGCTATGAAGAAAAAATATGACTTAGAAATGCATATAATGCCCCTAGAGGAGAAAGCTTAGTATTTTCACTTTTACTCAGTGTTTTCCTTTACAGTGAATAATTGAAACAATTTTGCTAAACTGTGTAAAATTATTTCACAAAGAATAATTACATTTGATCTATTAGCACCTGATACTATCTCTTGTCTAAATTGCTTGCATTCAATCCATGAGTAATGTCAACAGTATTAACGTCCATTATGGAAGAATTAGCTGAGTAAAAATAATTTTTAAATGTTTGACATTCTTGTACCTTTTCTCTAGCACAATGTTAAAAAGAAGTATCATTATACCAACATATTCTTGGATTTTTTTTAAGGCACGTCTTTATTTAAGTCTGCAAACTTGGGGTCTTTAAAATCACAAACAATTTGCCTGTTTTGTTCTGGCAAGCATAAATCTGTAGCAATCTATTCATTTTACATTCTTCTCTGTTCCCATCTAGCTGTCCCACACTAACTGGCTGTCCAAACTCACCTCCATCAACTTTGGCAGGCTCAGCACCTCCTTCAGAAAACCAGGTTTTTTTCCCCCCAATCATAAAGAGCTGCACTGTTACAAACAGAAAAAAGGAACTCTGCGACATTTCTACAACAAAGTTACATATATATATATATATACACACATACATTAATTTGATCACACACACACACATACATGCCCCAAACTGAACTAATGCAGCAGCAGATACCTTTTTTTTCCTCTCCTGCAGCCTCATTCCTATTTCAAAGATTTCCAAATTCGTGCTTGCCTTTTAGCAGAGGAAATCCCATGAACTGTTTAAGATTACATTCTCACTGAAAGCGATGAATGCCACAGTCTTCTCCAGAATAAAAAGCTACTTTCTCTCCTTGGAATAGTAACTTTACAGAAATTTGGAGGAAGCAGGAGAAACAGTTGGTCATTAAACATTAAATGTATTAATGGGGCACTCACAGTGTATGACTCATCTGGAAAAGGCAGTTCTGTACTTGCATTTCAGAAGGACTGCTGCAATACAATAGCTACTGTGATAAATTTAGGTTTATCTCACTTCATATTTAGCAGAATCTAATAAAGAAAACTTAAATCGATGTACTTACCAAAAATGCGTGAGTATCACTATTTACATCTTACAGCTAGGGGAATTGAGAGGCAAAGAAAAAACATTCCAAAGGAGGCCCTTCATTTCTACTCCCCGAATGGAGACCTTTAGGACTTGGTGTTTACAACTTACAGGGACTTGCAATTCCAGATGAAAACAATGACAAATCAGAACATTCAAAGCAGGAATCGCCCAAGCACTTTAGCAGCATGTATAACATCATCCACTTCTCCAGACTCACATTGCTCTTGAAGTCCTGCTCAGTTCTCTGGAAACCTCAGACCTGAGGATAGGGGTAAAGCACTTGGTAGCACTTGCTTGTTACATGGCATTGTTGGAAATGGAGCTTCTGCAGAGCTCAGAAAAATGATTTAAAAAAAAAAAAGTGACACAGGCTATATAGGATGCTGGCTTTATTAGTAAAAAGTTTTATGTAATGCCCTGGAGCGGAAGGAAAAGTGATTAATGTAAAGCCTGAGTTTTTACATAGGAGATACAAAGGAGAGACAAAATTCCTAAGGACAGAAATTCTGTTTGCTCTCAAGACATTGTGAATCTGTTCTTTATAGTTTTTTTTTTTCCCCAGTAGTAGTTGTTTGTGATCTATTGAGCCCTAAAATCATATCACTTTGATGAAAGCTTTGTGCGTTTTCTTACTCTGAAGTTCTGACTCATTTAGGTGATTAGGAGGCAGAACAGTAACAGAGATAAAATAACAGGACCACTTCAGAGCACACTTAAGTCACTGTGAGAACTCTCAAGTCCAAGGTAAATATATCTGTTCATAAGGAACTCCAGAAATGGAGACACTAAGAGAAACAGGCACGTTTACTAGATCCTGAGTTTTTAGTGTAGACTTTCGTCTTGTTTTGCCTACTTTGTAGAAAATCAGCTCTTAATTTTGTCTGAGGAAAAAAATTAGTTCGCAGGAATCCGAAGATCAGAAACAAAATACTTATGTCTAGAGCTAGGGAAAATGTGATACAGTTCAGAAGCCATTTGTAAGAGCAGAGTAGATGACAGGATTTTTTAGATAGTGGACAAAAAGCTTTGGGACACACAAACCACGTATTTTACAAAAAATGAAACCCAAAATCAGCTCACCAAAATAATCAGAACCCAGAGTCGGATGTACTTTTATCAAAAAACAGTAACATCTTGCTTATGATGAACAAAATTCACTGGCTGTTCAGGTGCAGGCAAGCCTTCAGAGAGAGACTCTGGGAAAAAGAAATGGAGTATGACATTCTCTGAGTAAATATGGTGTGTGCGTGGGGAAGAACTTCAGTCGCTGGCCCCATCAAGTCCTGACAAAAGGAATGTGAGAGCTGTTCCCAAGGTGAAAAAAGACAGGCTGAACAATGTGGCTAATGGGATCACATTGAGCTAATGGGATCACCATGACTTGTTTTACTTCTGTTGGTGCATGTCAAAACTCTGATGTGTTTTAAAATACATTCTACAGCAGTAGGCTAAATCTTGAGGCATTTTGGAGAGAATTTACGTATCTTCAGGTTTTGAGCCTTGTGTAGAAAGAGTCTACTAGGTAAGAACACTTCAAGTTCAGAAATTTGCAAATTGTGAGAGCAGATTCTCTTCTGTCAGACAAAGAAAAAAAGAAACAGAAGGCTCAAACATGTTAGTATCTTATTAAACAGGCATTTAATGCTGCTGCCCTCACATAGACCTGCAGAGGTTACAGACACCTCACACTTGCACGAGCCCCCAGTTGCTATCTTTCACAAGCCAGGTGTAGACAAGAGAATAAATGCAGCCACACTGTAGCACTCAAATATACTATCACATGTTTAGATTTGGCAAGTACTGACAACAATTGAGAATGCTGTAAGTAATATTACTGATTTCTAAAAGCTCTGAAAACTTGCTTAATGCTCTTGATTATGGTATCCTGAAAGTATTCTAGAATTATCCTTGGTCAACACACAAGGATTTAAAAATAAAATTGTACAGGTCAAAATGATCCAGCTTTGGCACCTACAGTTAAACTATTGCTCTAGAAAATTATTGGCTTTTCAAAGTGGCACTTGCAGGTCCCTTCCCAGCTCCCTACATGCAAATTCAGGTGTCTAAATTTACATATATGAGACTGAAAATTTTGGCTGCACTGTTCAACAGGCAGATCTGCTGGGAGGTCTCTTGTAAGCAGACTTTTTTAAAGCCTCATATTTATTGGACAGATACTGGCCCAATTCCAATCCACAACTGCAAATCCAAAGAAACAGCTCAGAGCAAACCAGCAGCCTTATTAGCTTTTAAAGATTTCATTTTCAAGAACTCAAGACCCTTTATTGACTAATGAAAGGTTGGGTCCCCAAGCCCATAGACTGATGTTGCTTGGAACATATTTTAATCATTTTGGAGTGCTAGCAGCCATCTGTCTAAAGAGCTTTGATCACATAAATGCACTCTGAACTGCAGCTCCTTCCGACTCCAAACCCTGTCCAAAAGCCAAAGGGAACCCGCAGGCATGGCAACTTTGAGACAATTCAAAGCCTTGCAATGTGATAAGGCTGCTTTTATTATTTAGCACATCATTAGATTTAATGACACCACAGATAAGAGATACACTAAAAAGATACCATTGTCATCGCCTATCTTATAACAGCAACATCCAACTGTGACTCTGCTTTGTTTCTACCCAGCACTTGTTACTTACTATGCTATTTCAAAAGAATAGTTAAATGAAACAAAAGGATTTCTTTTCCTGCTGCAAACATCAGAAACAGTAAAAAAAATGTACCTAACAACAACAACAACAAAATTAGGCCTTTTTTTTTTAATACTTTCCTGCTTAGTTAGTAAAAAAAGAAAAAGACACAAAAGAAAAGCAGAGAAATCCCAAATAATCTACCGTATTTTCAGTTTAGACTACTGACTGTTGGGCAGATACTGCTTGCACATACAAGCCTACTTTGACCAGCACTGAATACAAATTTTCATTGAAAAGAAAGAGATCCTTTACAGTTAGAGCTCTTAACATTATAACATTTATGAACAAATTTTACACAATTCCCATTATTATTTCCTACTTTTGAAACAATTTGGCCATCTCAAAGCTTATTTTGTGGTGATCAGTATTTTAGTTGTGGTATTCCCTGAATGGTACAGACACATGCTATTAACTACAAAAGCTTGGAAGCAGTGACAGTGTCAGGCATGAAGAAAATATATTTAAATTACCAGAGTCAAGAAATTGCTCTCAAAAATCAAAGCAGAAGCCCTAAGAGAGTGGTAAAAACTGCATAAAAGTATCTCTCTTGATTACAGGAGAGCAACAGTGGTGGATCCTGTGTGACAGAGTATGACTTTATTTGCTCCATATGTCTGCAACCTCAGTGAATTCAACCCTGAGATTATAGAGCTTGCAGGTTTCTCTTCATTCTGAGATCTCATTCTTGGCTCTCTTCCTCAAGACATTAGCCACCAGCAACCAGGAGAAACTTTTAGTGTTGCACAGTATAATAATACACTTTTCAATTCACTGTCATAATAAGTGCGTCTAGCTAGCTGAGTGAAGAGGGTGAAATAAATAAATAAATAAATAAGAAATAAACCCTACACTTCTTCATCATTCACGAAAACATTTTAGGGTGGCCATTCTGTAATGCTGATACAGCATAGATTAAGAGAAAAGAAGACAAAACCAATAACATGGCTCAGGTAGTGGTAGAGCTTCTCTAAACTCTTTCCTGTCAAAGAAAATGCAACACTGATGATTCACTCAGCGTAACTCCCTCCATCTCCTCCTGTGGCTTTTCCTTCTAAACTCAGAGCCAGAAAAGCTCCTCTGCTAGTGAGACAGCAGCTCCCTACCACTGCTTACATGCCTTTCTTGGTGGTGTCAGGCAAAAAGACAAGTGGCTCTGTGCTAGTTCTCCTTCCTGTCATAACCATGCAAACTGCTGCTTATAAAAGCAAACTATTACTAGTATGTTACATTTTACTCAAATATTTGAGAGACTCAGAATTGAGCAAATCCCAGCAGGCCCACTAATTCACTGGAAAACTGTGGCTGAAACTTCCAAGTTGGTCTGTACTCTCCTAAAAATGTCAGCTTTCACACCTATGCTGGAAGAACTACACATACCAGATGAGTAACACATCATTATGGAATGCTGGACACAGGATTTCAGCTTCACAGTGTTTCAGCTTCCAAAACACAAGACCTCTACCACATTAGTTAGAAAAGCAGTTTGTGAATGGGAAGTTAAAATGGAAATTTTCGCAGTAAAAGGCATGACATGCGTGTATCGATTTAACAAAAGCTCTAAGTTTAGACAGGAATTGAATAAAGAAAATACTTTACTCTCAACTTCTTTCTTTGCAAACACAACAGGTGGGGAGCCTTCCGTTTTGTGCTCTGTGATAGGCAGAGGACTTCTTCTGCCACTTGCATTCTTAGATACTCCCTAACATTGTTCCACCGTGAGCAGTGTTAAGTGTGAGTAAGAAAAGCAATGTCATGTCTAGCACTGACTGAAAATTGCTCACATAGAAAATCTTCTCACCAAAGATTTTTTTTAATTGGGAAATGTAAATTCCAACACAAAAAAATATGTTGTCTTCCTGTGGCACATTTCTAAGAGAAAAATTTTCTTTCACCTTAGTATTTCAAATTGAAATACCATTTTGCTTCAGTTCTTCAGCTGAAGAGAACTGAACTGAAACACATCAAAGTCACGATTTTTTAAAATTATTGAATTGACATTTTAACATAAAAAAATGTCCTGTGAAAAACCAAGAAAAAATGAAATGGCATTTTAAGTCCTCCTGACAATGTTATTACTTTATTTCTAAATATCATATTAATAACAAAAGAATTCCCTTTCATACAATATTTATAAGGCAAGCCAAATTCTTCTTTTACACTTTTAGATTTTCTTCCTAACTTCTCATGGGAAAATCTGTCTTCCAAATAGCTCTTATTACACACACGGTTTCCTGTATTTCTTTAACTTGCTCTAGAGAGGGCTGCTTCTTATTCTGTATCTGTTTTCCTTCTCTCATTTTAAAGCAAGAGTACCTGCATTTTCATAGTCTCTAAAGGTGTTATGCAAAAGGGTAAAACTTCTTATTCAGTTTATACAAATAAAGCAGCTGAAGCAGAGTTTAGCAATGTGATTCATCTATATTTATCCAGCATTTCAACATTTCAATGGCAGAATCAGAATACTGGCTACACATTCTTTCTACCAGGTAACAGATTATATAATCCTGCATATGCTCTTTACAGATTCTCCAATTTTGATTTTGCATATTCTTACATTGCACAGAATAGATATTAACTTTAGTGATCTCATCATCCTAATTTTTACAAGTATTTCTACAGGAGTTTCATACTTTGTATTGCTATCTAGTCCAAACTACCAGTAGCAGTCAGTGGGTTGATTGCAGGTAGTTCTTCCAGAGACTTTAAACTTTCCAAGAACTCAGTTTTATTACACTTTAATGACTTTGAAAAACAGTTCCTAGACATCTCTAACTATACGCTTATTTCAAAAAGCACAGAACAAAGTTACACTTCCTAGACTTTTCAGCTCACTGAGAAACCAAGGAAGTCATACAGAAAATCACATAGAGCAGAGGTAAAAAAGAAGGCGAAGGACTCAGCCAGGTAAAGGACAGCTGTGAACAGAAAGCCAGCAGGGCCCTGTATACAGAGTCGTGAGACCATATCAGCATCCAATGGCAAAGAATTCCTTTCTGTCAAGCAAATAGTTGCTCTTAGAGAAGAACAGAAACTCATGTGAAAAGGCCCATCCTAGCAAAAATGACAAACTAAATGTTGTTTTAGTTCACATTACTCCATGACAGCAAATAAGTAGAGAAGAAGTCTGCTCAAGTCCAGAGCAATACAGCATAAGGACCTGTGGAGTATTTCTAGCTTTAATGTACTTGATACAAAAAGAGACTGGTTGGTCCTCAACTAATTTGAAAAACTTAGGAAACTTTGCCACTATAACACACCCAGTAACCGAAGCAGTAGTGGAATTAGCATAGTACATGGTACAAATTAAAACTGCATCACAGAGTGTTCAGTTCAGGAGCTTCAGTCCATATTCATGCTGCCTCCTCAGACCTGCTGCTTAGTGTTTCTGTTGGCAAGGCACCTCTGAAGGCCAAGAGCCAGCCCTGGAAACATTAGGCACAAAGATTTCATAAAGTGTAGGTCAGACCAAGCCAACAGCAGCACAAGGCAATTTGAGTGTACTCCATTCTGGTTGCAGGGATGGCGTGAGGTGGCTTCTTATTCCATCAGGTGCCTTGGATCTTTGACAATTCAGTGCTTTGTGTCTCTCAAAGTTTTCATAAAACACTAAAGCTGAGTAGGAAATTGTTTTTCCATGCTGAATTTTTTTTTCCCAGTGAGATAGGAAAACTTTCAAAATCATTTCAGGGCAAAAAGCAAAACATTCAAAAGTATTTTTTTTGTGTGTGTGTTTCTAAATGACTGAGAGACAGAGAAAGCTTAAAGAGCACTCTGATGGCTAAAATATCTCATAGGAAGGTAAAAAAAGGACACCCGTCAGCTCCTAACAGGTTCAGATACTGCTTTGCCTTTTCATTGCTTGCCAAACTGCCACTGTAAACACCAAGCCTATGGTATGCACTGGAGTTTCTTTCCACCATCCCTTTTCTTTGCAAATGGTCAAACACTAATTGGAGAACAGATGTCAGTCTGGTCTGCCATGCTCCCAAGGAATTTTTCTATCCACTGATTTATTTATAGTCAGTCTCTCTGACTATATTATTGTTAGAAAGTTGAACAAATGCAGAAAGTGAGACAATAATCAATTCTGAGATGGAGAACAAGAAGTCTGGGAATGCAGCAGGGACAGGAGAATAATAAATTCAATAAAGTGTTAAATACACAAGAATAACAAGGGAGGGCTCTGCCTCTACTGCTCACCTGCACCAAGCCACTGAGAAATACAGCCATCTCAGTAGCACCAGTAAAACTTCATGCAGCTGCTTTGGCAATGCAGAGCAGCTCACTGAACAGTCTTCCCCCCTTCAGCTGTCTGATCCAGTTCATGAAACAGCCCCCAAGCCTTGGACTCTTATCTCCTGTAACACTAACAAGAGCTGTGATTGCACAAGCAATAAAGTGACAAAGGGAAAGAAGTCACAGGGAGACACAGGGGCTTACTAGTGGGAAAACTCTTATGAGACTACAGAGTGAGAAAGACCCTCCTAAAATCCCAATTCTTTTGGGGCTGCAGCACCTCACTGGAAAGTGGCACAAAACAGAGGAGGAGAAGACTGAATATATTCAAGATTTCAAATCCCAGGTCCAAATTATCAGGGTGCTGGCTCCCCCCACCTCCACAGATTGACTGAAAATTCACTGAAACCTCCATGGGTTGCTGAGAGAAGATGGGGTTTTAACCAACCTGATTTAAAGACAGCAGTGTTTCTCCACCCCGATTTTCTACTAATTTTAACACTCAGTTCAATAAACAAACAGAAAGATGGTCCCAGACTTTTTCTTTGTTATAACAAAAGACAAACGAAAACCTTAGTGCTCCTTTCGGAGTCATTGTTTTCTATATGTTTGGCTGCATCAAACTGGAGCAGGTTAGGTTCCCCCAAAACACGTATTACACTGTCTCTCACTGCATATCCAGTGCCTCATCTCTTTGATATAGAAAAGAACCTCTTCTGTGCTCGTAAGTGGGAAATTTAATTAGCTCAAAGATTATGTTTAATGTCAGGTGTCTGAAACTCTGATAAAATAGAAGTCACTGCTGCAAGGACAGAGAATACTTAAAACACAACTGCTGTCTTCTCCATGATCTCCCCAAAACTGCTCTGCAAAAAGAACAGTGTGGTTTCCAGCGATACCATTGCTTGGCCATTCCTCTTAATGACTGTAATTACACCATGTTATGTCTAAAGCAACTAGTACTGAAACAATGACAGCAACTGCCAGAACAGAAGCAAGCAGACAGGATGAAAAGGGCAGGAAAATGAGTCAACGGCCATAACTGAAAAAGTGAGATAAAAAGAACAGGTACGAAAAGACCAGTTCTCTGAGGTAAACTGCTGGGACAGGTCCTCAAGGTAGTCTGCTATTGCTTTAGAGGAAGGACTGAGATCACCACTCTGCATTAGTGGTTGCAGCTTCACTAATCCCACTGCAAATGGGTTCCAGTTCATTCGGCCTGGGAAACTGGATGATAGAGCAGCCCAACCTTCTGCTACATATCTTGTTCCCCTGAGGGAAATCCGGACTGAAAGAACTCTGAAAAAGACTGAGAGATGGCAGAACGAACAAGCTCAGCTATTTGAGCAGGGGTCAGTCAGAGTACAGGAGTCTGACTATTTAGGCAGTTGTATTCTCACTTACTACTGCAGTGGCTGTGAAGCTGAATACTGACTTGTTAGGTAGAAATAATTTATAGTTTTTAATAGCCCTCAAAGCTGGAATGAGAGCAACATTCTAACAGCAAGAACTACACCATTCTATATCCATACAGAGTCCATGAAGCATGGCTGAAATGGCACCATGTGAGTATTATACTCCATCACATCAGTCATGAAACTATAGAAGGGAAGTAAATTAAACACACACAACTATATCCAAAGTTTGAATAGAAAAGTCTTTTTATCCAGGACTAGAAGCAGTGGCTTACAAAATATCTTTCTTCATCTATTTCTCCTGTTATAGGGTGATTCAGTTCTGTAATTAAAATGAAAATTGAGTTTGTCCCTGTGCCTATAGGTCCTTCATTTGGGGAAATAATAAAAAAAACCTTCTTGATTTCCTACTTTCACATCTATCGATCTCAGTTGTTAAAAAGATGAACTTCTATATCATTTTACAAGAGACTTCGTGGGAAAAATACACGGACCTCCATAAAACCAATCACTATTTAGACCATTTGCTTGTGCCACTTAAACACGAATTCCAGGTATTCCAACTGAAGTATTGTAAGTACTGAAACTTGTCGATTTAAATTCTGTTAAATCTCTTCAATATTTTTTAACTTATAAAGTGCTACAACTGGTTAGGGAGCAAGAAAACCACTGGCATTGCATGCAGAGAAGCTACCCATATTAACCGAAAGCTTGAATCTAAAAATATTTATTTTAGGTCATTGCACTTATTAGCACAAGGGGCCTTACTGAAGTTATTCTTTTGTTTAATTGTTGAGAATCATCACATAATTGTAAAATAAGCCATCTTTTTCTCCCATGCTCGCCATAACTTACAGATTCCAATTACTTCACAACATTATACTCCTTCTGACTGGGATACAGGTAATCTTCTTCACAGTAGCTGGTATGGGGCTACATTTTGGATTTGCACTGAAGAAAAGTGTTGCTAACACATGGATGTTTCAGTTATTTCTCAGTAGTGTTCACACAGAGTCAAGCCCTTTTCTGCTTTTCATGCCATTCCAGCAGGGAGCAGGCTGAGGGTGCCCAAGAAGTTGGATAGAGACACAGCTGGAACAGCTGACTCCAACTGACCAAAGGCATATCACATACCATACGGTCTCACACTCAGCATATAAATCTAGGGGAAGAAGGAACCTGATTATAAAATTGGACAGATCACATAACTGAAAAATATGCAAATAAAATAACTTGTGATGATGTTCAAACAACAGAGGTATGTGAGAAAGAGGTAGTGGGATTAACACTCCCATGTATTTCAAAACTGATTATTTGGATATAGCCTTCTTTAGTCACTGAGGATCTTATGATTTGCATTAATCTCTAGCTTAAAGGGCACTGTGTTGAAACAATTATATTAGTAAGCTAGAAACTCTACACTATTCCTAACTGTTATGCAAATTTTAATTTCTGATATGTATTTTTGAGTTAGCATCCAGAAAACGCAATTTTCTCTTTGAAACTTGACACAGACAACACAAGAAGAACAAACGGAAGCACAGAACTCGCCAAACTTTATTTGTAGCCAGCTTCTTGTCCGTTATGTATCTGAAATAGATTCTTCCTCCTTTTTAATTCCATTTCACTTCTCTGTCCCTTCTAAAGAAGACTGAAATTGTTCTGGGATATGCTTTCTTCTCAGAAAGTTAAAATTCAGAGGGAAATCAATGTTTCATCATCGTATCTGCAAAAGCTCATTTTAATTTTGGTTTAGGACATTCAGGCTTTCCATGAAGCTCCAGTTTCAGCTAGGATTTGCTTTTCACTTCACCTGAATTGTGGTTTACAACACAGACTTCTTTCTCAGTTGGAGGAAAAAAATGAACGTCTTCAAACAGTAGTAGCTACCAGATCAGAGAATTGTAGAATAATCAGGCTGGAAGTGATGACCGGCAGTCTCCAGTCCAACCCAGCTTCTTCTCAAAGTGATATCAATATGAGATCACACCATGTTGCTCATGCCTTTATCACGTTAGACACTGGAAATCTACAAGGATGGAGATGGTAAAAACTCTCTGGCAACCTGTTCCAGTGAGGGAGAGCCCCCGCGGTGAAGAAGTTTTCACTTGCAACCTGTCTGAAACTCTCTTGTTTCAATTCAAGCCAGTTTGTCACCCTGTTGTCATGGAGCACTGTGAAGAGGCCGCCCTTCTTGACAACCTCTGCACAGACTCTGTCAGGCTGCCATTAGGTCTCCCTGGAGCCAACAAAGAAAGCAATACTTTTTCTTTCCCAGGGTGTACAAGAGCAGTACCCTTGGTCTCTCTTTACATTGCAAATGCTATGGCTTCCTGACCGTACCAGTTGCCCTCTGTCAAAGTTGCTCGAATTTATAGATGTCTTACTTTTACTGGGGACCCAAAACTGGATGCAGTATTCTAGATACTAAGAATCTTTCCTCTGGAGAAAATAAAAGGGATTTTTTTCCCCCTAAAGGTCTCCACTTGTTTCCCTCCTTTAGGCACGCCTGTGAGTATTTACTTCACACATACACATACACATTCTGGCTGTAAATATCTCTCCCCTGATTTTGTATAATAAAATGATACTTTGCTTTTCCTGGATTATAATAATGTCAGTGAAAGGCAGATTGATATAAAAAATACACATTTTAATATTACTGTTTTCACATGTACTCACCCAAAATAGTTAATATATGCACACAGTCATTACTTTTGTGACCAAATCCCTAAAATGTAATTGTGTGGTAAGGCACAAGTACAAGTGATGTCTAAAAACACTTTCAATGCTTATTCTAGACTACCATAGCATGGCAAGCACTATAAGGAAATAAAAAGACCCAGAAGACATCTGTACATGTGTCCCTTCCACATACAAAACAGAGTGCAAATTTTCATTCATTTGGGATGGCTTGGAAAATGCACTCTATACCTTGTCATTCATAATTACTGTGGCCATCCCACCCTTGGCCTGATACAGTCCCCAAAGCTTTATGCACATGTGACATATCTTCTTTTCTGTCTCCTTTGGCATGTGTTCAAAGCAGTCACACTGTTGGATGACAAGGGCTGCAGACATTCATGTAACTTAAAGGAAACTGTAACCAAAACGTTAAGGAGTTCATAAGAATCCTCATAATGGTGCAATTAATTTCTAACCAAGTAAAAAGATAGGCCTGAGACGTCAAATGTTCCTGCTTATGCACTTGTAGGAGTCCTTCTTGTTGCCTTTTACATCCCTTGCAGGTTCATTTCCAGGTGGCCTCTGGCTTTTCAAGTCACGTCTTTGTATGCTTAAGACAGTGCTTCCATATAGAGAGGTGGTGGAATCTCCATACTTAAAGACATTCAAAACCCCTCTGGACGTGGTCCTGGGCAACCGAGTCTCAGTGGCCCTGCTTGAGCAGAGGTTGGACAAGATGACCTCCAGAGGCCCCACCAACCTCAATCAGTCACTCCGTGGGTCCACTTTGGAACACATTAGCCTCTAGAACAGTGAGGTAGGTAGGAGATAAAATCTTCTACTTTAGATGTTATAACTTGTATAAATCAGTAGTGATACAATAGTTCTTGCCCCAGGGGATAACCAGGTGAGCATTTCCACACCTTACAGATAGATTTTGCAAATGCTGTCAGCTAACTTACAGTGAAATTTTGACTGTTCAAATTAAGAGCCATAAGTTAATAACATGGCACATTCTAATGCTGATTCCTGCAAGTCATTAGTGTTAATATTTCTGAGATTTAAAGCATTTACAGAAGTAAAAGGCCATTGCTGCCTACTATAAACATTGTATGTTAGTGCAAACTTGATAGGCTATGCCAAAAATATAACTCAGAAATCAATGAAAAGTCTCCTACAATGTGCATAGACCAACACAAGCAAATTCTTAATTTCTGAAATATCAATTAAAAAATTGCATTTCAGTTTTTAAATTATTCTACAAAACCCATTTAAATCAGTAATAAGTGCACCATAATAAATTATTTCTAGCTTGGTAAATCAAACCATAATTTGTGCACACACTAAATGCTGACCAAATTCATTAAATGCAATAATCACAAATTACTTGGGGTTTCTATTCACTATTAACAGGCTTTAAATAAATACCTATGAGATTTAGGAACAAAAGTTGTTTTTGAAACTTCCCTCCAAGGTTTTAATAAACTTAATGAGAAGGGGAAACTCAAAAAACCTCTAGAAATCCGAGTATTTTTCACTTGTGAATGCTGAAACACTGAAAACATACACGGTTCTGCTATTGCAAATGCTTTTTAGACATAACTAACTAGTCCTCTTTATTTCCAATGAGTATAGTATTCACATTATATTTATTATTTACCTCTGTAGCCCACATCCCTCATCACAGACATTCAGCCTTCAGATTCACAATTTTCTGCTGTGTTGATGCCAATTCTCCTGCCTTTAACCTGCTGGCAGCTCTGTATCCCCTCTCACACAGGAGGTCAGGATGAAATGAGAGCTGTAACCCAACATCACTCCATAAAACAACCTAACCCCTTCACTGGACCACACAGAGCTTTTCCTTAGGGACTAAAACCCACTGATCCACGCAAATGTTCAGTGCAGCCCACCTAAATTAATGAGAATGGGTATTTCTCTCATTCTACATACTGCTACAGAACATAAGGAATTAAAAGGCACATATATTGGGGTTGAAGAAGAAAACAGTCCTTTAGAATTACAGATTTTATTATTTTAAAATCTATATTGATTAAGTTAGGTATGTACAAACAATCAGGGAAGAAACAAGCATTTATGTAAACTGGCTATTTTGTCCATGTGTTTTTAAGTGATCACATTGCCATAGCACAGCTTTTTAGTGTGAAAATCAACCATCATCAACTTTTTGCTTCCCTTAGAAGAAACTAATACAAAATTCAGGCTATAAGAAAGGGACTCCTATTTCAAAGAGATGGTTGGTGAGCAGTAAAGCAGAAATGTAGGCTTTGATTCATTGATGCATTCACATTTTTCCAACAAATACCTATTTGATAAGGCCATTTCCTCACTCAGTCAGACAAAGCACAGAAAATTTCCCCTATGAGTCACTCATTCATATTAGAATCAATCACTTTACCTGTAATAAACACGCAATGTTTGGATCTCTTCTTCTAGCTTTTTGCACTGTTGAAGAGCAGCTTCTTTTTCTTGTTGCAAAGCTATCAATTCTGCCTGTGAAATGATAAATAACTGATAACCAATTTATTCAGAATATCCCTATTTTTTTAAAAACATATTAATCTGAGCAATCATTTCAACCATTATAATTTCACATATAGAGTTATACTGTTAAGTAACACAGTGTTGTGGTTTAACACCAGCCAGGAACTAAGTACCATGCAGCTGCTTGCTCACTTCCCCTTCCTCCCACTGATGGCATGGTGAGGACAATCAGGAAAGAAAAGAAAATCAAACTTGCTGATTGAGATAAGAATAGTTAAGTAATTGAAACAAAGTACAAGATAATAATTATAATGATACTAATACTAGTAATTGTAATCAAAAGGAGAGGGACAGAGGGAAATAAATCCCAAGACAGGTAAGTGATGCACAATACAGCTGTTCACTACCTGCTGACTAATGCCAAGCCCATCCCTGAGCCATGATCACACCCTTTCCTGGTAACTCCCCCCATTTTATATACTGGGTGTGATGTTCTATCACACAGAATGTTCCTTGGGCCACTTTGGTCAGCTGTCCTGACTGTGCTCCCTTCCAGTTTTTTGTGTACCTCCTCATTGGCAGCACAGGAGACACTGAAAGTCCTTGACTTGGGGCAAGCACCACTTAGCAACATCTAAAACATCAGTCATCAACATTATTTGCAAACGGAATCTAAAACAGAGCACTGTACCAGCTACCAGGAAGAAAAGAAGCACTATCCCAGCCTATTTAATTCTTATGAAATGCTCTTTCTTTTTCTAGAATTGAAATTGTTTCTAGGTTTTTTTTCCCTAGCAGAATTATGTTTTGAATGGCTTCTCCCAAGTATATAGTAAGTTTTTTGAATACCTAAGGTTAGAACTCTTCAGTTCAGCCAAGTGTTTATCAGCAAACATATTTCATATGATATATATGTGTTGCTATACTGCAAAACCAACATATGGAAAGTGAAGCAAGGCCCTATTAACACATGACTCCTGGTCTGCACATGGCTCCCTAGCTGTTAAGGGCACTTCCATTGGTGGCAGCCCCTGGCTGATGTTAGCAGCAGAAGAGCTGCTGGATAACCAGGACCCTGAGCAGTGGCAGGCGATGAGCCAGCAGGGACTGCAGAGACTGGCACCAACAGTACCTGCTGGGATCTGGGTGCATTCTCACCCAGGATCTGGTTTATAGAGGGGTGAGGGAATCCCTGAGCAATCACTGTCATCCCCCATCTATGAACCCCACCGGATACTCCCCCTCCCATCCTTGATTCACAGTGAAGGGAGTGTGACTCATGGCCATTATGGAAATTGCAGCATGTGGCTTGTAAGTCAGGAAGGTAGCCAGCCCCAACAGGTCTTATGGTTAAAGAGGAGGCAGGGAGAAATAAGTATTCATGCATATTTAATATGGGTCTACAGCTTAATCACCATTAATTTTGGAAGTCTAGTTTCAATAGCACTGCGGGACTGCCTTGAGGGCCCAGGTACCATATAAATTATTTTTAAATCAGCGGGTGATTTATTGTTGTAACAACAAATAAGATCAGGCTTCCACAGCAATTCCTTGACACATGAGCCTGAGCATTGGGCTGTTTTCCAATGTTTTTAATTCATGATGTAAGTTATTAATTGTACAAATTGTAGAGCCCTTAACCAAGAGGCACATGTGTGAGAAATGCCAACTGTGGATTCTGCCAACTCTTCGGGACAGTGTTCCGGAAAAGTTTCTTGGTAAATTAAAGACCTGTTATATGAGCTACAAACCCATGAAGGGAAATGCACATAGTTCAGCCTCTAAGTCTGCCAAACTCACTGTATAATCATGAACAACTCTGCCTGTATGCCTCAGAATCTCTCTCCTAAAACAGGGCTTCCACTCGCTTCTGTTTCCTGTTTGTCTCTTAAGACTATAAGTCTTCAAGGCAGGTGTTTTACTGTTTACTGTCAACTCCCAGTCATCTATGGGCAATTCACTCTGCTGGTTGATTAATCATGTCCTGGATACTTGGCTGATTCCTGGCAAATTTTATTGAACACTGCATTGCACAAGTGCAGCTACACAAGCAGTCTCTGAACCGTGCTGCTCAGTGGGTCATGTTGCACCCAGGGTTTCGGACTGCCCAGGCAGAGGACCCACTGCTGTAATTGCTCCTGTGAGAGACATCCATAAAATTTTAACAGGAAGTTCCCTGGTGAATAAAAACTTCCTTACTATACGGGGCGGCGTTCCTTCAGCTTTAAAAGCAGAAAGCGTTAATGTTTAACGTCTGAGTGACAGTGGTTTTGAGCTTCTGATACTGAAAACAATGTACTGGATGCTGGCAAGCCCTAACTTCTGTCAGCAAGAGGTTAAAATCCTCTGCAGGTGAGCCTCTTGCCTGGTATAGCTTGCTGCCTTGCAAGCAGAACTCACGGAACACAAGATGTTAGCCAAACCAAGCTATTTTCTGTAATTATACTGTTCTGTATGTGAAACAACATTCTTAAAAATTGGAAAACACGCTTGAATCAAAGTAGGTGGTTTGTTCTAGAGGCCAATAATTAACATCCTTGCCAATTTTCAATGTACTGTGAAGTGTGATTGAAATGGTAGACTGGAAGGAAATGTTTGCAGCTGACACACCTACTCAGAGAGATTAACGGCTAGTCTCTTTGGAGAGCTATCATAAAAAATACACCTAATGTTCCACTTGCCTTTCAGGACAAGAGTCAGAGGCACTGGAGTCTTAAGACTATTATTTATGTCAGTTTTTCAGCAGAAAAAACTGCACTGATTTGACTGGGTTTGCACCTGGGTTTGTACCAATAAAAATAACAGCAGAATCAGGTTCTTTGGATTTAAAAAAACCAACAAATCCAAGAGCCACAAAAACTGAAGGGAAGAAAAATAGACATTTGTTAGCCTCCTCAGTAACTTCTAGTGGAGTTGAAACTAGGAAGCTTCATGAGACCAAGAAAAATCCAAGTACAAGAGTCTCTGTGCCCAGCATGCAGCCATGCGACAAAACGACCCATTGTTCACAGGCCTGAAGGGTGGTAAACACAAACAAATGAGTCAAATATCCTCCCAAAGCAGGGATGTCTTCCCTCACTAGAAGAAGGAAAGCAAAACAGTGCCCATCACAAAGTTAAATTGCTAACTAAAATAATGGTGTCTGCTCTACTATAAAGAATTTGGAAGACTCCTAAATGTATATTGAAATCCATCCATACTGCATATGGCAAAAATCCTGCATGAGCTCATCTCTAGTAATAATAATAGCTGCCTGAGAACTTTTTAACAAAATATTGTTCCTCTGGAAAATGTCAAGCTGTGGAAATCAGAACTTTTCACAGAAATTGATTTGTTTTGATTAAATTGTTTCGGAAGGTAGGGTAAAGAAGAAGCAAGAAGAAGAGTTATACTCAGGTTCCTCTGGTGGTGGTTTCCCCCAAAAAAAGTCACTTTAGAGGTGAGGTTGGCCACAATTTGGTATAGGTGTCACTCTCAGCAAAGTTCCTGTTTAACCCTGAAAGGGTATTCTGATCACTTGGATACTGTGAAAAATATTTCTGAAGATTTTGTTTTGTCCACAAGTTCCTACACTTTCATATTTGGTTTAATGTGGATATATCCTTTCCCATTCTCTGTCTCCCATCCACTTTACTGCAAAGGAGAATTCTTGTTTCTTTACTTTCTCATTTTGCATTTTAGCAGTTATTTGGTGAAAATTTAAATTTTCCAATTAAATATAAAATCTAATTGCTACCTATCAAACTAAAAATAGCCAATCTCAACCAAAGAAAATCTCAGTACTGATCTTTTTGCTGTTGCTTTTGCTTCAAAACATTTAAAGAAACAATGTTATGTGTCTTCTCACCACAAAGTCTGGAAAAATACAAGACTTAAGCAAAGGAAAACAGAGGGTAAAACTAGTTCTTATCTTTTCCTAATTCCTCTAGAGCAAACATGAGCACCGTCAGCTCTAACCTAAACTGAAAGAGCTAAGAACACACAGCATCCTATGCTGTCAGGTTCCCTTTGGAACTTCACCTTGGTGTGAGAGACGGCTTTTGTAAGACTTTTCAACATCCAGTAAAAGGAAAAAAATCCAATGAACTTGACTAATAAAGTTTCATAGCTTTATTTTTTAATTGTTTTATTTTCTCATGCATTTATAGACAGCATATATATTCCTACATATATATATATATGTAGATATATATTTATGGTAAGTATTTATTTTTCCTCTCTGAGATAGGCTAAACAAACAACCTTTTCTGTTACCTCTCAGTAAGCAGGCTTTTCACTACCTTGATCAATTCAAACACAACTCTCCTTAGTACTCTGTACTAATGCCAGTGGAAACCTCGTACCTGACACATTCTTGCACTTTTTGCTCACAGTCACCCTCCAGCCTGTTCTCCTGCACACTGGTATTACCCAGTTGACAGTGGAAACTCTTATTCATCCTGAAAAGATAATACCTTACACTTGGCACCAAAATTCCACCCCATGCTTTTGTTTTTCCAGTACTTGAGGCCATCCCAATCTTTCTGCAAGACAGCTTGAACCTACTTTGCATTAATAATATCTCCACGTCTTATTGAAAACAACTCCCAGCTCTGTATCATCAAGCAATTTTGTTGGTACAGTGCTGCTATTCATGCCAAAGGTTCTCAATGACAGCATTAAAGAAACTGGTTCAGCATCAACTGGTAAGAAATTGGAGAGAAATTCCACTAGTGAAATCCTTGGACCTTAACATTTCTTCCTTCAAAGCTGTTTGCTGCTGCCTTCCTGCTAACTAGTTCCTTATTGCCTTTGACTAATCCCTCATCTCCTTCATGGGTACATGACATTTTGCAGACAGACAAGAGCTAAACGTGCCTATTCTTCCAAACAAGAGACGCTGGGTGAAGCCAGCTAACAGCAAGCAGCATTTCTCACAGTAAGCTTGTGCCTGCTTGTAAAATAACAATATACACATTCCTCACTGTAATTAATAATTTTCCATAAGGCACAACCTATAAGCTTATGTGTCAGGTTATATCAAAAAAGTTTCCTTGTCTAAATAACCAGTTATCATACCAAAGAAGAATTCTTGCATGATCTTTCTCGTGTGAAAACTGTAATTCAATTCACTCTTGACGGATCCATGCTTTAAGAACATTTTCCTTCCAAATTTACTCTGAAGCCTCACAATAAAGACTAACTGGTCTACAGTTTTCAAAATTACATTTTTTGCACTTCTAAATATAGATGCTGTCTCTGCTAATTCACTGTCACATTACACTGCACATAGCCTCGTAAGATTTATTAAAGAACTTAACTATCATTCCTGCAATTTTCAGGTACCAGCTCTCTCAGAATTGGGGATGGAAACCATCCATTAACGCAACACAAGTACAATAATCTGTTAAACAGCTACAATGTACTCTACTTGCATACACTCACTTTTCTTAACCCTTGTCCTCATAGCTGGCATCTTCATTGCCCAATTCTGAGAGAAACAAAAATTAAAATCACACGCTTTCAGACCTAATCCCTGATCTCCATGCCATTCTCAGACCAGTGGCATATTTCCTCTTTCCTTGTTCTCATTTCAGTTGTTACACTATTGTTTGTTTCAATTTCCTTTCCAAGGGCAAATTTAGCTTAACCTCAGGCAATTTTCATTTGTCTCTATATCTCCTGTTTTCTAAGACATAACTTCCTTGCTTAATAAGTACCCTTCTTGTGGACAAGTTATTTGTACTTTATTTGCATGGAAATTATTACTGACTCAATTAGAATGGGCACCCTTTCTACCCAGTGCAATTTCCCATGGTTTGACTGAGATTTGTTAATACACGAGTATTCCTTTACTCAGTAATAGTCACTACCAACATCTTGTTTTCTACTGACATAGGATATTCCTGTGGATTAGAAGAAGGTTGAGTGAGAAATCTATGGAGTCTCCAACTTCATTTCTACAATTTATGGACACAGTTATTTACATTTGGTAGAGCTGCAATGGGGAAATGGGGAAAAACGGCAGTAAGATGTCTTTCCGCTTTTGGTGGTCCTACATTATCTGGAGTCTGAAATGGAATCTAGCCTCAACAGACAACAGAGAATTGCTCCCATTTCCTGTGAGGAAGAAGTAAGTTTCTGATGATATTAGCAGGCTAGCTGGATAGAAAGAGCTTAGGTGTCTTCTTAGGGCAGCAGGAGACTGGAACGGCAAATAAACGTTTCTTTCATTCTGAATTAGAATGAACACGCAAAAAAAACCCCAACTCTGGAAAAAAAAATTTAAACAACTGAAGAAATATTTTAATCTTACACTATCTTTAATGCTTTTACATTTTACACATCATGTCAGTGAGCAGGTCACGTTGTGACACATACCAACTTCTAGCCATTCTGTTATTTTTACGTTAGCAGCTGCTACTTAGTGCAGATTACAACAGCTCATCTTGTTTTCTATATCAAAGTATCAACATATCAAACTGTTTCAGTAACAACAGAAGTAGGTGATGCTTTGATCTAGAAAAGAATATAAGCACTCGTCTCACTAATTAGGAAATCAGAGGTTTTCAGGGTCAAGAAAAAGACTCCAGCTAACATGAGAGGGCTGAAAATGGCTAGCACTCTAATACATCAAGCAATCTCCTTTTTTTTTTCTTAAATCACAGTGCTGAAGTGTCAAATTGTTTCATTGCAATATGAAAGGGGACACATTGACCTAGAAAATTAGATAAAATGTTTCAACTTGCATTTATGTATCAGCTGCCCTTGATGATTTTAAAAATTAAAAGGCAAAACTAGAACTCACTATAGCAGATGTTAGAAAATATTGACACATTATGAAATATATGATTAACAATAATAAGCCCAAATTTAAAACGTAAAAATTAAATGTTTTATTTTTGAAGTTTGAAATGTAGGTTTCAATATTCACCAAATAAAACTTCTGGGAGATAAACTGAGCTGGAAAAGTTTGGAATACTAACTGAAATTATTAGAAATTCATGCAAAGTTGTTTCTCAACGCATGATTTTCTAACAGAAATAGTTTTTCTAAACCTATCTTAACTTTGAGCAAATGGAGCAACTGTATTACTGATCCCTGATGGATCTGCACTGCTGTGGAGGATCAGTACAGCTAGAAAAAGTACAGTGAAAAACCAGCTGAGGGTTATTTGTGTGTGCGTGTGAATTTCAGGATAACAGTGGCAATTGTGGGAACTCTAACAGCCTTTAAGTTGCAGCTCTCTCCAACCCTCTGCCACAACCACACCCGGGTTGACATACCCTTTGGGCACGAAGGAAAAGTATCTCAACAGCAAACATGACCTTTATGAGTTTGCAGCAGGATGAAACAATTAACCATAATAAGATTTTACTCTTCAATCTAATACTATCGTTGGTCCAAATAAATATCTCTAATAAATGTTTTTTTTAAAATAAAAAGTATTTTTTCACTGCATTGTGAAGATACACTGGTTCAGATGGAAACATTTCTGAGGAATGTCAGATAGGATTTCTGACAGAAGAGAGAATTCCTCTCCAGACATGTGATTAGGTTATTTGTTTTGAATGCAGAAACCTAATGCTGAATCCCTGAGTGCTTCTTGCATTAACCCACTCTGGGCAGCCTGGTAGACTCTTCCCAGTGAGAATGTTTCCCTGCTCTAAAGTCATGCGAATTACCCATGTTTCTGGTGACTATCATTGTCTGTCTTCTCTCTCCAGGACTGACAAAAACTTTTTATTAAATGGCTAAGTATGTGAAAAGCAGATCCAACCAGGGATGCATTATGGAAAACGAGATGACTCAGGAATTTAGTCATCAAAATATTTGAGGGTGCCAAACTTGGATCAGGGAGCTGAAACTGGGGTTTCCCCATACATGATGTGAGAGCATCAACAGTGGCTTTTTAATCTGTATAATTCTCAGTTACTTTACAAAGAATGTATTGATGTTTTCTCTTACTGGAATTAAAAATTGTAATCCTGTAATTTTCCTTTTAGTCCAAAATGGAATTTTCATTTTCAAGAAGTGTGCTTCAAGTCTATCTTACGTCACCTTCCTCAACTCAGCCCTTATGCTATCTCTAATCTAGTATTTTTAAGGAGTTTTTCAGAAGACTTGTAAAAGATGTCACTACCTGACATTCAGACTCTTGTCTCCATCACGACAAATTCCGCAGTGAGAATACATTATTATCCCAGATGAACGTTGCTTGCGTGGTTGTTCGTTTCTAAGAGATCCTGTTGTGACTGGGATGACAGCAACAGGTCACAACAAATACTACACAGATTGTGCAATCAGAAAAGAAAAAAGAATCGCCAAATAGCTTTTTACTGCTCTGACAAAGAAAATGAAAGAATACAACAGCAATTTTGCCCAGACTAGGTATAGATCTGGTTAATTTTATTACAATAAAAGCAAACGGTATCAACTAATAATTGAACCACTATGCCTGAGATGTGATGCCTTATTCTTGTACTACGTGGTCACACCAAACTGGGAAGGCGCTCACTGTACCAGCAGTATTTAACAAGCAGTTTACTCTTTTTTGGGCACATCTAGTGGTATGCCCAAACAGGCACATATTACAGGCAGATTTGCTCAGAGAAGTGGGCCCATCCTTGGACGTGTTCAACGTCAGGCTGGATGGAGCTCTGAGCAACCTGGTCTAGTGAAAGCTGTCCCTGCTCATAGCAGACGGATTGGAATTAGATGACCTTTAAGGTCCCTTCCAACCTGTAATTCTATAATTCATTCAATTATTACATTATGTAAGAGAGTATCTATATGAAATGCTCGTGATAAGTTTCAGTGAGAATTAAGGATTTGTTCATCTAGCCTTAGATATGATGTTGAGACAAAGTTTCTTCATCATCTGCAGTATTATTCTATAATATCCTGTATTTCTTCCAAGCAGTATACTGATATATCGAAAACTGCAGGAAAAATTAACTATTCAAAGGACAATCCAAGGCACGTGATAAGAGTGTGAGACTAATACGTGGAACCATTTTATTTTAAAGAAAGATTCAGGGAGTGAGGACAATTAATTTAGAATTCTGCCCTTATGAGTTTGACACGAAACCGCATTTGACTTCTCAGAGTCAAGATTTCATTTATGGTTTCCATTTGTTTGCATACATAGGTAAAAACTCCAGAGATACCATCATACATACCTACTGTGCATTTGGATAACTACGTAAGGATACTGCAAGTCTTATTTTAGGTAAGATATAACCATAGCAGATGACAAAAAGGCCTCTGAAAACTTCCAAGGATGACAGCTCCAAAATACACACTCATAGCTGGACTGGGCTTTGCACATAAGTAACACCATGTGCAGAGATGCTGACCTTTTAGTAGGAGGGATTTTATTAAGAACACAAGCTGCAGATGCTTTAAAGAGCAAATAGATAGGTCTCCATATACAGGGAGGCAGATACTTGACTCACTACTAAATCACAATGTACACTGTGAAAAGAACATAAAAAGAAAACAATCAAGAAGACTTTGTTTTAATAGAGAAAGAAAAACCCATTCATGACAGCGATTTCTGCACAGTAGCCACGGCTTTACAATCTATATGAAAATAACACATGTAAGTTAATTCCTTTATTTCTCAGATTAAATACTATTTACAGCTGTGGACTTGTGGAAAGCAAATATTACTTCAAGTTTGGTAATTCAGGTTTGGCCTTGGTGACATCACACACTTTTTTTCTCATCTAAAAATCAGTTTGGAAAATGCAAATTCAAATAAACAATGGCAAAATATCAGCAATACAGAGGAACTTGTCTTATTTGAAGGTAAAATAAAGGATATTGTTTTGGGCATGGTGTAAACATGTACCCCTTCATGGTTGCATAGGTAACTGGACCGGAAAACAGATACGCCCCTTAAAGACATATCAGGTAACCAAATATAATCTTAAAACAAAGGATAAAAACTGTCTCTGATTTACTTAAATAATAGGCATGTTTCCCTCAACTCTGAGAGGCCTGACTTCATACCATGAAGATGACTGCACTATACACGAAACTTTACTGGCAATCTTCTTAGGGGAAATCAAGAAGGAAACAACTGTGTAAGCTGGAGCGAGCTGAAGAAACCTTCCAGGTGGTGTCTGAGTCCTACTGGCAGGTTACTCTGGGAAAGCTTCAAATGCCAGCACCCACGATAAACCCATTGTCCACAAAAATTACTTTGGCCACCTATGATTTCAAGTCAGTATCCGCCACAAACAGCAAATTGTCAGCACAGGATCCAAAAGGTAATGCCATGTTGTCTCAGAAGCTTTGTGGTAACAAAGACCCTATTCAATAAAAACAACTTTACCCTCAGCCCCAAAAGTGTCTTATCCAATTTGGGGCGGAACTGATCTGGCAGAATAACAGAAGAAAGTTCATATTACAGCCAGACATGTTTTATCTGCTCAGCAGCCAGAAACTGTGTGCTCTCAGGGCTCTCCATCCAGCACATTTTTGAGGCTCTGCTAACAGACCCCAAACTGACCACAGCACCAACTCTCTATTGCTAAAAAGAACAGACCAGAAACTATGTTCTGACCTTGAGATCTACTGGCATGACCTGCCTCATGTTAAAAAAAGGTCAAAAGTTCTCTTCCATTCACCCCTAAAAGGAAGGGCTGCTAACACCAGACTGTCAAAGGGCCATAGGCCCTAGTACACAGTATCGTTCAAAATCATCACCTGGGAGAGCAGGTTAAAACCATGCCAGGGAGCTCTCTAAAAGAACCCATGAATGGTTGCATGTCATTGTGCAAGTCCATGCCCTGATCCTCTTTTTGTTACTAGTCTAGGTACAGATAACTGGTCTTGTCAACTAATAAGGGCTTAATAAACTTGAGCAAGGTTGATAAATCTGACTTTCTCTCACTCCAAGTAGGCTGGTGAGGCACTCTTAACTGTTCAACAGGTGTCACCCAGATCTACATTCCAAGGATGCAGGAGTAATTCTTCCTCAGGCAAATCTTTCTAATTTTTCTTCCTCACTCAACCTCTACTGCAGACTCCTCCTTATAGTAAAGTCCTTGGCTTTGACCAGCCATTGAAGATGTCATTTCCTTGCTGTTCGAACTTAGCTGCCCTTGTCACCTCTGATTTCAGTGTGACACCAGTCCAACAGAAACAGTCCAACTGAGACGCTGTAGTATTTCACAAGGCTCTTTCCATAAGAAAATACGTACATTGAAATATTTCGTGCTTGAGAAGAGGGGAAAAAACCAGCATGCAAGGCAGTAACGTGAGGGAAAAAGGAGTTAACAATTTACGCTTCAAAGCTTATAACAGATGCTAAGTGATAATACTCTCCAAATTACAACCTTTCACGCAAAGAGACAGAATGACTGTTACCTCCTGACAGACAGTACTGCCGCAGAAGGCAGCACTGTCTAATCACATTATCAGAATTTAACTAAAATTCTTTCATAAAAGCCATGAGTCTGTAGAGGACTATAAATATGAACTGGCCCAATTACATCATATTACTCTTCCAGAGTTTGGAAGGAAAGGCAGGCAAGAGATTGAGAGTTAATATTTATTACTTCACCTTCTGGTCTTCATCTTATGGAAAATGAATTACTAGCAGGTATACATACTCAAATTTATCTGATATTTTTGTACACAAAGAAACACAGAACCAAAGTGCTGAGTTCAAAAGCAATTGTTACATCTACGAAAAGAAAAAAACAATTATTGAATAGAAGTGTCTGTTATCAGGAAGGTTAGGAATAAGAAAGAATCCATGAGTATGCCTCACACTGACATGTCCAGAGCACAACTACTAAGACATTCTCAAAACAACTTTGAATCTGGCAAGCCTGTTAGTACTCCTCATTTCATATCTGAAGTTCTCATCAGACCATATAGCAAGAAAATTTGAGTTCTTTCTCCAGCTGGATTATGTCATGCCTAGCATTTTTGGGAAAAAGACAGGAGCTGCTCTGGAGGCTGGCTGCAGGCTTCATGACCTCGAGCCACTTGTGCAACTGGAGCGACTATGAATTTCTGAGACCCTGTGAACAAGCCACCATCATGTCTTCTGTGACGCAAGCATCCTCAACAGAGAGTTTAAAACAGTTTCAGTCTCTATCGTTGCAATGCTAGATACATAAAAAGGATCAGTCATACTGAGTCTGAGTAGCTGATTCTGAACAGAACAGCTCCTTGAATCTTGCTTTCTCCACAATCTTACAGCGATGCTTTCTACCCAAGTAGAACTCAGAGTAAGGACTTCCAGTAAGAAAAGCAAACAGAGGTGTTTGTGAGAACATACATTTAAGTCTTTACAGGAAACATTTGTCTGATGGAAATAGTACATGAAAAAATTCAATAGAGGGCACCTTCCTCAGGTGGTGAGCAGGCGACAGATGCATCCATGGCTTGTTATGGACACTGTACTGTTGGATGAGATTTGTTGATACAGGCCAGCTACCTTCACTCAGGACTCAAAAGTATGTTCTGGTACTAAAGATTTCTGCTCCTTTCTGCTAAAAATCTATTTACTAATTTTTTCATAAGGTAATCATATTACCTTCTACTGCATACCTATTCAGTTAGATTCTAGTAGATCTTCGCATTGGGTAAAAACATTCTTTTTAGTTCCTACCAACATTTTGGTGCTTAGTTGCCTAAATTTCTGTTGCAACGCACTCAGACTCAACTACATTTCAACTGGGAATAAAAGGTAGTCATTTCATATCTGATAATTCTTGTAATATTTGGAGTAAGGGAAGTGAATGAGAAAAGTGATACGTTACCCATGACCATTTTCTTAAAAATTGTTAACTTTTGAAATAAAATAACATAATGCACTAAAAAGATAAACATGTTTCTCAACTATCAAATCTTCCAGCAATTTTCCACAGTATCATCTAATACAGAAGGTGTATTTCTTTCTCCTTTTGATCAACAAAGATTGTTGTGTACAAAAAAATCTTCCTCATAAACCCAGACAGCAAACACTTATCTGTGTTACTATCTTAGAATTTTAGCCAATGCTTTTGTTTTCATTTGTTCAAAATATATCTTCTACTTTTTCACTTGCACTTATTAGACATTGCTCAACTTGAACACCTGTTGAACTAAACTTGTCTTGCCAGAATATTTTAAATTATGTAATCTGTATTCTGTCAATGGCAAGCACTTGAGCAGAATTTCTTATATACCTTTCAACATACCCAGCAGACAATTAAGAACTCAGTGTACAGAAATATTTGCCAACTGAAGTGTTAGCAAGGCAAGTTTAATCAAGTGATCTTGACTAACTTTTACCAAAGAATCACAATTTTCATCATCAGTTTATCACTTCAATATACCACTTTAAATGCTATTTCTTTGAAATTTTTATTGACTCAGTCTTTCACACAATCTGTAATACATGCCTGACTTGCATAATACTTCAGCCAATAGATCCATTAATGCTTGAATACTTTCTTTTCATGGGTAGCACAATGAATGCCAAATTTGTCTCCAGCTTTTAAGAAAATTTGGTTTTGCAGGGAAAATCCTGACCCATTGAAGCCAACAGAAGTTCACTGTTGACTTCAATGGGATTAACGTTTCCCTGTATTTGTATACATGCATTCTCTCTATTTAGTGACGAGTATTCCAATTACATGTGTGCTGTACCCAAGGATAAGTCTAATTAAGAGAAACGTCTTTGAATTAGTGTTTGCTGACTAATACTATAAATGTAGATATTTAGACAATCATTGTGCAGAACCCTCTCCAATTCTGTAGCGATAAAATGGTGAGATATTTCTGCAGTGCAAGGTACCACCTGGCATTTACTTTTAAACTAACCAACATATGTGGGTCTCATCAGAGGAAGGAAAAAACACTGTCTGTACCACAAAATTCGCAAAGCATCTGAAGAGCAGTAAAAAAATTCTTAAATAATCATCACTTTCAGAATGATGACGCTTTTTTGGGAAGGGGTGCAGAGCTATTAAAATCATCCTCAAACAGGGAAACCCACTACTTTCTTTTTGGAAGTTGCTGGATTGGCACCCCTATTGCATAAGCATACTGCAGTTGATTATCGCTGTTGTATGAGACTCCACAAAATGCTTTTGATCCATTTTATCTTGCAACTTAGCAAAGAAATGTTGCAATAAGAAACAGCACCAGAGATCTGAAAAACTTAAGCTCTGGATTACCATATTGTGTTCTCCTGCCATTCAGTGTGTCAGACAAAGGCAGTGGTGTTCAAAGTAGAAAAAGAAAAAAGAAACTGGTCACAGAAAGCGCCGAGAACAGAGTAAATAATATTCCTCTACATCCCTACTCTTTCATAGATCTGTTGTTAAAAGAGTTGCAGCAATTAGGCTTTTGTTAATTACCAGCTGTTGAAACAGATGTGTTGACTGTCCTTATTAGCCAACAGCTGGGACAGGAGAACAATTGATGCTCTCTAAAATCAACAGCCAGCTGCTTTGCAGTAATTATCTCCTATGGATAATACAGGTGACAAAAGCAGCAAAAAGGTTATGACTTTCAATAACCAAGGTACTGTTATTGAATATTACTGGAATATATGGTTGATTTTAGAAAATGAGTAGAACAGTAAGTTGCTACGTCTGCTTCCTATCTGCATTGTATCAAGGTCACGCAATATGCAAATAGTAGGGGAAATATAACCAGAAAAAAACCCCAAAATAATACAATTTTTCTATTTTTTTAAGCCTCTTACCTATTTTTAATGTCTTGCTGATCTTTAAGAAATGCTTTCTCTTTCAGCTGACTATGACTAGATGTCAGTCATCATTCACTCAGTTTCCCGTATGCCTCTCTTTGCATTCAATTTTACCATAAATGACTTTGGAATGTGCAGATGGCTATTCCTACCTGTTGGGAAATTTTATTATACAATATGTAATAAAGAAATGATTAAAGAGCGGGGCCA
The DNA here is from genome assembly GCA_013397755.1 of Cnemophilus loriae. Lineage (NCBI taxonomy): Eukaryota > Metazoa > Chordata > Aves > Passeriformes > Corvidae > Cnemophilus > Cnemophilus loriae. Next base: position 1,249,184 of record VZTF01000398.1, read on the forward strand.
TCCCTCTAGAGAGTTAGATTCTAGTCTCAGGCACGTAATCAAATCCTAAGGAAATTCACTTCACTTCTTGGAATTAAGTTTCCCTAGCACTAAAATGGGGGAACTATGTTTATCTTGATCGATCACTTTATGATTGATGACTTTAACATACTATTTAAGTGCAAAGTAATGCTTGCATAATACATTACTGTAACAGTAAAAAAACCCGCATGCTTTTCTCGTAGTGATATACGTCAAAGGTTATAAGATGAATAGTTCTTTAAGAAGCCCAGGCGTGGGAGCCATAAGCATAAGTCCCAATATCTAAATGGAATATACCAACATAGGTAGTCACACAGTTTATATTTACTTTTGCTACTGCTTTGATTTATATTTTCTCATCTTGATACCCTATTAAATGCATTCAAAGGAAAGCAAAGCAGAGATTTTAAACCATTTCTATTAGCCGCTCAGTTCATCTCAAGCCAACAAAAGATATGTCTACAAGAACCTACAACCATGTCTATTCACTAATTAGTCTGTACTTAAAGACACTGCCTTACTGAAAGCAGGGATTAAGGCTGGTTGAATACTCTGCCTTTTATAGACCTCCCTTATGTCTCTGTTTGGTCATCATAAGCAGCTTGTTCTCTGAGCTTTAAGTAAGGAAGCTTGAAAATCAGTTCTGGGCTCATCAGTAGGCACTGGGGCAATTAACAGGAACCACCAACATTTTAAGGGACACATGAAAAAATTAACTAGCCAGATTTTTCAGTAACAGGGATGAGTAAAAACATATCATACTTTCATGGTAGCTATGTTTTAAGAAAGATATACTGCAGTGTACACTCTTTTTTATATTGAGATAAAGCAAAGCGATGTACTTCTCTGTTCCCACCTCAGATTCAAAGGAAAAACAATGTCATTACAGCAAGAAAATCGACATGGCTCCTTCAAGACACATCCTCTCATCTATCATCAGGAATCCACTGCACACTGAAATAAACAGAGAAATTGAGTCTAGTTGTCAGTTTCCTACTTTTGGAAGAATGATAAAAATAATGAGAAAAGGAAAGAGAAGGAATAGTCTTAAGCAATGGCTTTTCATTTGGTTTTCATTCTCTCCTTATTTCTCCAGCTGCTTCTCTCTACCTTTGCAGTGCTTTGAAGCCGTTGCACTGGGTTTTCCCCTGGAAGGCAAAATTTGGCTCTTTGCCTTTTGTTTGTCATCCATGAATGAGTTGGCAGGGGGGACTGGGGACAGAGGAAAGTTTTGGTCTCACTCTGCTTTGGTCTACCAATGCAGTTTTAGACTGTGCCAATGAGGATAATTTGAGCAATGACAAGAGCTCCTCTGCCTTAGGGAGAGATCTGAAGAAAGGTTTCTGTCCAATGTGCACAGATAATTCAGGAAAGAATTGGGAAATTCTTCAGAGCTGGTGTTCTGCATGGATTTCTATGGCAGAAACTACCACAAAGCAAGCAGGAAGTTGAAGCCTTACAGAAGAAAATGGTGGTGAACATTGTTTCATCTCAGCCAAGACATACTGTAGGAAATTTTCAAACTGCCTGTACTCAGCAAGGGCCTCTGCTGCCTAAATCCTCCAGTTGGGGTGGCCAGTTCAGGTCTCTGAACTGGTCACAATTGGAAGTGTATCTCTGCAGGATTAACCACCAGCCCCTACTCTGAGAGCAGAAAAGCACCTGAGGGCGTGTACTGTGTGGCCACTGGCATGCTGACAGGGAGCTGAAAGCACCTGGACTTTGGTCCCGTGTCTTGCAACAGTCACAGCCTGGTAACACACAGCTTTGACTCACCACCTAATTACAGCAACACTTCCCAGCCGAAAAACAGACCTAAGAAGATCTGAATTAACACATGAATCGAACACATTCTGTCTGCTGAGCTGCTGTAAACCTCCCCTGCACCAAGGCCACAGCAAATCTGTCCCAGTGAACTTAATCCAATATATTTCAACTTCTTGGTATCTACCTTGCTAACAAAACCTCCCATACATAACCATAAACCAATGCACAATGTGTTTCCCTTTGTATTTTGTTTTCAAATAAAACATCTAGAGACAGCACAGGCCAGTTCCCCAAGAATGCAAAGTTGAAGACTGCTGGCCAAATAAAAACTTTTCTGATATCTCATAAAATCTTTGTAAATGTGACAATCAAGCCCTCAAGAAAATTCACCTGGCAACAGCTGCATTGAAACAAAGTTACTGCAGCAACAAGTAACGTCACAGTGTTAATAATTGACATGGAAAGAATGAAAAGGTGAGCAAGGGATAAAGAGGACAAAGGAGAGATTTCAATATAAACTTCTGCTGGTAAGTAATCAATCAAAATTAAGATTGAAAGAGTGGTATGAATGTTATATTGAAAACTGAAGCGAGTTTGATATCTTGGACCGCTGAATGGGGCTTGTAAAACTCCATTTTCTGCTGCCTGATTTGCAAAATTTGACAAACAAATCCCCTGCTGATTTGAATCTACTTTCATTCGATTCTCCCCAGAAACTAAAGCAAACGCAGGAACAGTGGCTTCTCATGTTTGCTGTATGCAGGAAAAGAGTCATGCAATTCCTGCTTCTGCAGGTTAAGGCACGAATTAGCAACACAGTGGTAATGAATGAGTTTCTCGATTTACATAATCTAACAAACGACCACTCCCCTTAGAGGGAGGAACTACATCCTAGAGACACTGTTTAGAAGAAACTGTTTCTGATGACTAAATTATCAACAGCCTCGGGTGAAATGGACTGCTATCTTAACATCCACCACTACTACTGCCAGAGATCAAAGCAGCAAGAAAAACTGTTGAGACTAAAAGTTAAAGTCAAGCACTAAGAAATCAAGATTTGTTTCCTCAAATCATATTTCTTCTGTATTCCATAATGAAGTCCATAATGACCAAATGTGGATTTTTATATTAAAACCTATAAATTATCACTGTTTCATTTATACCAATATTACTTTGCTCTTTGGCCCAGAATCCTGGCAGCTGGTAAAATTTAACTGTTTTCTACAGAAGATAGATCCTAAATTTAATGGAAGTATCAGACTTAACGAAACAAATAACTCATTCAGTAAAATGAAATAGTTCAAAAGAGTGGACTCACAAAATTGAGCTTGCGAGTTCAGACCCAAAAGCTACTGTTTTTCGGTGAAGTTGGTGGCCAGTCCCAGTTCATGATCTGTGAAGATACACTGAAGTCCCACCATTACTCAAAGATGGAAATCCAGCTGTGCTCTGCCTCTTGAGGGGAAAGAAAGAACTAATGCATACCAGCTCTTAGTGACATATCAGTAGCTGCTCAATGAAGATGACGTCAATATGACATGTATTTTTGGTTGTTTTGGTTTTTTTTTTCCCTTTTTCCCCTCTGTTTTTTTTAAAAAAAAAATTTAAAAATTGAATAAAATCTTCTAGCAGTGAGTTAGTGATACCTTATGAAATGGAAACAATTAAAGATGAACTGCAACTGTCAAAATTGTGTCACAGGAGTCTTTGCAGTTCACTGGACTTAACTACTTAGAGTCCAAAGCTGCTTCCATTGACGTCAACACAAGTTGTTAGAGTAGGGGCAAGGGGTTTCTTTCTCCTCTAATCACTAATAAGTTGTTACTGTTGGCAAGAATTAATAAACTTCTTATTTCCCACAAAGATTAATTAATTTTTCAGGCTTCAAGAAAATGATACTTCTACAGTCAAAGAAGCATTATTTAATACTTGGGCTGTCTGCTGAGGCCTCACAGTGTGACACAAATTTAAAATACAACATATTATAAAACTTAGCTTTCTTTTTAATTTACTGCACTGTGGTATTCTGAAAAATTCTGAGAACTTTATCCAGCATCTAGGTGGTACATAACCTTCCACAAAAAGTCTTACTTTAACATCAACCAAACTGCAGCTTGATTGCCAGTTTCTCTGAAAACAAGCTGTTTTATATAAAACAAAATTTGTATCTCTCGTACAGAAACTACTAGGTCAGAGTCTGTAATCAAGAATGGCTTTCCAACCCTAGGTAACTACTCCATTGACAGTGTTACTAGCTAACCTCTTTGCTTGTCCTACTCTCTTCAAAAATTTTTATTTTATAGATATATTATTTTTAAGGATCTTTTGTAATCCTCCTTATATTATATTTTGGAGCATTATGATCACGGATAATTGCTTTCTAGTAGCTATAAATATCATCGTTATTGTAATTACAGCATTTAGGTTGAAATATTTGTGCTACAAACACTAACTGCTGGTATCTACAATAAACTTCACAACTCAGTAAAAAGCCCACAGTAAGTAAATATTGATTGACAAATTCAAAGTATATCTGATGATACAAGTCTCTTGCTGTATCATTATTACTGCACAGAACTAAATCATTATTGTAATAAAATGGAACTTTCCCAAAGTTTGTCAAAAATACAATAATTTAAACTAACCATTCTTAATCTTTCCTTCAATATAATTCTAACATACACATTTTGCAGTTGTTACGCCACAGGAGGAAAATAAGTAACACTTCTATGGAACAAAGATTATATCAAGAATATTGATTAGAAAAGTTTCCTATGCAGACACGCATTTTAGGAATTCAATTTTATGAAGAACACTTTGTTAAGAAGGTAAGTAATGGCTTGATGTTTTTTACAAACTAGAAATCGAAGGACCAGGGAATCTGTCTCAAGGCTAGTCTCATCTCCTAAGCATGAATCCAGAAAAGGAGATATCATTAGCAACTGATAGGACAAAAAGAAGGACAAGAAGAAACATATCCCTCGATATCCAGGGAACACATCTTTATTTTGTTTCATTATAAACAATAAAGGATGAAGCCATGCAACCTCTCACTGTCAATGCCTTATCAAGCTTCTAACAAAAGCCCATTCAGTATCCACACCTTAAGTAGTTCTCGGCTCATTTGAAGCTGAAGGAGCTATTGTTCACCAGCCAGAGTCACCTCTGTATCATTGCTACGTGTAGAACACACTACCTCTCTTTGGTGACACAGCAAATGAAGACATGATCCAAATTCAGTAGCTCAATTCAAATGCAATGTTAACACACCTGAGGACTTATTTAAGATTTATTTTAAAGTACAAATAGAAGAGACACAAAGTATTATGTACAGCTAGATCTTAATACTGGGGTATATATGGCCACACAAATCTAAACACAACTGTGAGTGTGCCTTTCAACGGAGACCTATGTATATAATTATACACACAAATACTACGCACAGAAATTATGCCATTTATCTCTCCTTCCTTCAGCCACCTGAAGTGAGGTGGCACTTTCAAAGATCATTTCATCTATCATCTACATTTATCCTTAGAAAAGACAAACTGCCTTGTGGTGATATATCCCCGTCTTTATATTGGCTGCAAATGGATCCCTGACAAGTGGCAGCTAAAGCTGGGTGAGTGAACCCCTTACTTGGCAGAACATTAATAAGCCCATGAAGTCAAATACAGAGTTATTAGGAAATACTAGAGGTAAGGCTAACAGGATACACACATCATGATGCTACTTTTAACTTCATGGTCATTTTTTTGCAGACATCTTTCCAATTGTTGCACAGAGTGGACCTTTACCTTGGCATGAATCATCACTGCCCAGTGAAAGAGCCTGTAACCCTGTTTATTCCTGCTTCTTTTGCTGCAGCCAATGGGATGGGACTGCAGTAAGAGAGCAAATATGCTCCACATTTGATGCAGCTGAATGCTGCTCAGCAGCTGTGGAATGTATCTGTCCTTTGGTCACAGCACCTTAGCATAAATTTACTGGAAGTTTTCAGAGGGATTGATAGTATGTTACCCATTTTCTGACTGTGCAAGACAAATCCCTTGTGTCTAATCTGCCAAAGCACCCTGCGCTCACAGCTGCAACTGGAGTGAATGGGAGATGGAACATAAATGCTATGTAAGGCCTTCATAGCAGAACTCAGATGAAATTTCTGAAGGCTTCAACTGCACTGCAAACAATTAGGAGGAAAATTAAAATGTAATTGGCTATCCACAGTTATCACAAGTGAGAAAGTTTATTTCCAGAATTTTCTGTCTGTCATCCACGACTGAAAAAACAGGCAGATTTCAATCTGTGAAACAGTACATCAGTGAAAGAGGGGACTGTATGAACAGGACAGCCTACACCACACAAGTAGGAGGCTAATCTTCTCAGTTGGAAACTAGCTGGAGCAGCCAGGATATTAAATCAGCAACACAAGGGGAGATTATTTGGAAGGCAAATGAGGAACATGCTCAAATTCAGCACCTAACGAGCAAGTTGAACCAATGTGGCAAAGAATATAATGAAAAGAATCTCTTCAATTGTTTATGCTTTGATCCTAGGAATCTGGGTCAGCAGCAAGAGGAAACTCTCATTGACGGGAAAAAATTTTTTATAACCAATATTACTAAAATCTGGTGGGCAACTGGCATGTTAAAATCTCTGATTAACAGGGTGAATAAAAGAGGCAGAATGGAAACAGGATGCCTTAACACAGCCCTCCCCCACCATGCCATTATTCCTTTTAGAATGATTGGTAACACAGGACCACAGCTCTTGAACACGTAGAGGTCAATATGCTAACTAAAATAACTTAAGAAAGACTTGCTGGTCAGCTAACTAGGGCACAGAACAAGTTTTTCTTCAGCGCATTTTTATAATCTTTGGAAAGGAAAAGAATGATGCTATAGAGCCAGTTTAGGACACATATTCTGTGAGTCTTCATTGGACAATTATAAACTAATATTATACACTTCAAAAACCATATACTATTTATGAGCATGAGGTAAACAAACTCATTATAAAACTAGAAATATCAATCACTCTAAAGCATATTGATATCTACTAGGAGGTAAGTGATAATAAACTGATTGAATTTCACATGGGAAAAAACAACCGAAATCTTTACATGAACAGAAATACTTAAACAAGTATTCAAAGTACTTGAGAGAAAAAAGGATAGCAGAATATCATAGAAAACTGAGGAGTCCTTTAAGGGTGGCTATAAAAAAAATGACCTCACAACCAAGTAAAAGTACAGCTCCATTTTCATGTAGAAAGTAAATAAAATAAAGTTATGATAAAAAAATAGAAAACCAGGAGTGTTCAGTATATATGTGGCCTGTCTTTGGAAAAATCAGGATGGTATAGTTACAGTTGATGCAGAACGAATAAGCACTTTCAGTTCATTAGAATTTAAGGATGGGTAAGTTTTACATTTACAGATTCAGACAATTGTCAATTTAGGTGTTGCAGTGTTAAAATACCAGGACATTCCCAGACTGGGAGAGCACTAATAATGTGTCAATAGTAAAAAAAAAAAGACTAGTGAGATCAAAGGTGGGTCATATGAGTGAAAACACTAGATTCAATTAATACAGATTTTAATGAAAGACTATAATTATTCCCAGTCAACACATTTTGGGTAAAACAGGTCTTGCCACACAAATCTGATTTCCTTCTCGGATGAGATTAAAAGGGGATGTTGTATAGTGATGTTTTAGGCTTTCACTTTCAGAAATTGATAAAAAAGTCACTACGCACTATCAAGAAAAATTTCTTAAGTGGGTTCTGAATGGACTGAAAGTTAAAAACCCCACAAACCCCCCATATTCCAAGAGGCAATTGTCATGGAGTACTACTAGAATACTAGCAAGGTTGCACAGGTATCAGTACTAGCATTCTCTTATTCAACATATCCTTCAATAATCTGGAAACAGGTAGACACAGCTAGAAAGTGTTCACAGTTCATGAACATAAAGTAAGTAAATAATGATGATGAAACAATGTTTTGGGTCACTTGGTGGGGTATTCAAATCAAGGGTATTTTAATAAAACCAAATGCAAAACTCTCAGTCTGAGAACAGTGAACACGGGCTACATTTAAAAGTAACAGCAACTATACTCTGAAAACACTGATTCTGATGAAGATATGAGACTTCAATACAAGGTGACAGTATAATGCTGTGGAAAAACTGGGAAAAAGCAACTTTTTTTGGTGTATACACAATAAAATAGTATTGCCATGAAGCAATTAAGGTGACTTGACTTTATGTATGACACTGAGAAACAAAGATATAAACATGCATCTGTGTCCAAATTTGAAAACAAAAGGATGATAAAAACCCAGAGAAGACGTGGAACAGAGCCATACCAGTAATGCAAGTCCTAGAGAAAAAGGCATGCAGTGAAAGAACTTACTCTGTTCAGATTACAAAAACCCCTGAGGACATGTGCTAATTTTGAACAAGTATCAGCAATGGAATAGTTTTATGTTGCTACTGATTCTCATTGTCCCTTGATAAATGAACAGAAAATACAGTATGTAAAGGAATTTCTAATCTGGTTGAGTAAGGGCAACTTGAATTACTGGAAAAAATGATCAAAGGGAAATGGTGGTCTCTCCACCTCCTGGAATTTTTACACCTAAATATCTTTCTGGAAAGCAGATTTTAAAACCCCATAGATTTCTAGGCTCAATACACTGACAAATGGTGAAATCAATGACCTATGATATTCAGAAGGCCAACTAAATTACATAAAAAGATGTTTTGGGCTTGGCCTTAAGTGTTAGGAACTTACTAAATATTCTAAAATGTAAATCTTGTACATCAATAGGCATGCAAAATTTGTGGCTACTTTTGACCTCAAATTTTTCATGCCTTGGTCTCACAAAGCACGAAGAAAACACCTCTGCAAGAATACATTAAATTATTGTTTATTAAACCTTTGGTTCCTATAACACTGAATACTAGAGAAAATCCCCATGATGGTTGCTCAAAATTCTGTTTTCAGGGAAAGGTTTGAACAGTATCCAATAAACAAGAGATTGGCACACATAATGAACAAAGAAGATAAAAAAAATATATTGATTGGCTGTTCTCTGGATACTGTGTGGAGCAGGAATGCTGTGAAATAAAGCACACATGATCCTGTAATGAAAAATGTTAACATACTGTTTCAGGGGAAAGGGGAGTAAATGAAGATGCTTGCTTCAGAAATGCCAGAACTGAGGTTAACTCTTGATTAACTGGCTACCTCAGTGTAGCATTTCGCACGTATAGCAAACAACACTGTACAATTGCGCAAATACACAATACTCATAATTATTGTCTAAATAACCTGCCTTCCTGAAAGGAAGGAAAATGTTCTGATGAATAACTTTGCTGAAAGCAAGGCCATTTGCTTGCCCTATCATGCACTCCTTAAATCCCCTGCAATTTGTCAACTTTGAATGCAATATTTCTCCAGAGGCTACCAATGAGCTTTTCACATTTTGCTCATGTCATCCATTTTCCATTTGATTAGTGGAGACCTGAAGTGATCTTTCTGCTTCACAGAACAACTAAAGCCAACATACAGGAAAACAGCAGTATCTAGGTACAGTTCTTAGCACGGGACAAAGGTCTTTGGGGATGGTTAGGCTCTTGGTGGCCTAGTGAAGTGGCTGAGACAGATGAGAAAGAAACAAACAGCCAGACTTAAAAAAGGAAGGATAAGCTAGTAAAACAATGAAGGAAGACAAAAGAAAAAAAATTCGAGAATGGGAATAGAAGAAACCTACATGATGTTGAAGGTATGGTGTAAAATGTGAGAAGACAGACATAATAATTAGTATGAAAACATGGAAGAGAAGAATGCAGCTCAATGTACTTCTCAGAGGTAGGTCAAAAGATGGAAAGCACAGAACATATGGCAAGAATAAAAATAAAGATATATATTTTTTCATATCTCATTTTCTTTTACATGACAGAATTTCTGTGATTTATTTTTATATTTCGCTTTTATGAACCTTTCTGTTTAAAAGTACTTACTTAAACAATGTGTATCTTAAACAATGCATATCCCCATATTAAATGGGATATTCTTCTAAAGACAAGTAAGTGAAATTATTCTAGGATTTTAAAATCACTCACTTCTCTTCGTTAACATCTTTTAAATAATTTTTAAAATGTTTTTTCCGAGTCAGAAATGCCACTGAATGAATGTTTGACCACAAAAGTGAATGAGTTTAAAACTGTTAAAGGTGGTTTTGGTGCCAGTATCTTTTCAACATCAACTTATTTCAAGTCCCACCTCATTTAATCTTCACTACTCCCCCCAAAAACTGCCAGGGATCAGTTAGTGTTCATGACATTAGAAACTAATGAAAGGTATAGACTTTAATTTGATAAGTTAAAACTCCTTCAAGGCTTAATGTCATCGCTTTAAATGTAGCATAAAAAGAGTAATGGAAAGAAATGACTGAAGCTCTTCATCATGGCTGTACTAGCCTTGATAGATTTAAAATTTGCAGTTCTGCTATGGCAGGCAGTATTTTCCTATATAAAACAAGAAAACCAAAACCAACCAATCAACCAACCAACCAAGCAAAAAGTTTATATTGACATTAAAATGTTTATAATTCCATAGGCAAAAAGATCTCTTTAAAAACAGTAAGTTTTTAACAGTAAGTAAGTAAAAATCAAGTAAGTTATTCTGTACCAGCCTCTCTCTCTCCCCCAACCTCATATTCCTTCCAATGTCCACATAAAATTAATGGATCCCACCTATACCCTTAACAGCTTTCTACTGCAACATCTCCAGCTCACTCTACATAACTTTTTCGGTCCATCATTTGGACAGTAGTGATACACTGTTGCACAGCTGCCTTCTACCAAACAATAATGCCTACTGATAAAGTTCTCCTGAACTTCCTCTTGAATGGGACATTAGGAGTCCCACAAAAACTGGCAGCTGAGTAGAAGACAGAAACCCTGTTCTGGATCAAGTCATTATTCTTCTGTCAGATTTGGTTGAAGGTAGCTAAAAATCAGAAGGTGAAAAAAAAGACTGCATAATCATATATCCCTTATTTTCTTGGGGAAATGTGGCTAAGAAACCCTGCTTCCCAGGTATTTCAAACAAAATTATTTCTCTTTATTTTTCCATATTAAAAGTACATTAAAATTAAAGCACGTCTCATGCAGTGTTCTCTTGAGAAATCATTTCTCTCCAGAAGAGACTGTGATCTGAAGACCACAGAAGGCTTCCAGCCACATTGTTACACAGAAAAAGAACTGAACAGTGAAAGGTCATCACAAAGATGAAGATGAGTCTCATATTTATGAAACGGGACATTTTTAAACAGTTGTTTCCCATGGACTATATACACAATTACTGCAAACACAGGCCTAATGAGAATACATGAACATCTCCACCTCTTCTCATTCATGCTGAGAGCCTCTGATTGAAAAGTGAAAAAGGCAGATGAATTTTTGAGTTTTTACAGTAAGTGGAAGAGCCACAGATTCTATAAATTAAGTATACATATCAGTTAAGACTTTGCACATGGCAACTTCCTGGAGAGTATCAGAGGTAGTAGCTGATGAATCAGGTGGTTAAGAAAGCAACTTTCCAAAATCAAGCTCTGAATAGAAAAACCAAATCCACTGAATGATGTCTACAAATATGAACTGAGTTGCAAATCTCAAATATTGACATATGTTAAAAACAAGCCAAATAAACTTTCTGGCTTCCCTCCAACTGCACCTTGATTAAGACCAGGTGAGACAACATCATGTGGTCCATGTAAAAACAGACATTCCTCCTCTAGGATGGGATATCCCTGGAAAACAGTAAGATATGGTGCTGAGGCTGATGAAAATACATCCTACCTTTAAGATGTTTCCTTATCCCTGGATCAGAAAGGTGTATAGTGACTAAAAGCAAGATGGTACAGGCAATCTTTCCAGCACACAGGCCTTGACAAAACAGAAGTGGGTCACCAGTGCTATTTCAGTGGTAGCAAGATATACAAGATTTATGGTGTCAAAAACACTCCTGAGTAGGATGAAAAAACCCAAAGCTGAAGAGACTGTAACTTCTGCATTTGTCCCTTTTTGGCTGTATTTTTGTAAGATAGAAGATTTCTTTCAATATTGATGCTGTTACAGTACAGCAACAGAACAAGTGCAAAGTCTGGCAAATTTAGGAGGGATCCCAAAACCCTGCTTGCAGACTCGCTACAAATGACCTCACGAGCCCTTTTCAAGCACCTATATAAAAGTATTCCCAGGTGAGATGCTAGGTATCATGTGTTGGATTTAGTATCACCCTAACACTGATACGCAGAGATAGGCCATCTATGGCTGCTCTGAGCAACCACACGAACAACTGTATCCATCTGCAGGACCACTGGTCTACAGCTCACATAATTATGACTTTTCTTAGATAGTTGCCTGATTTTGTCTTACATTCGTAATGAATGTGGTATTTCACTGCTATTGTAATGCTAAAACTAGATGGTCACAAGGATATACGGAATAAATATATTTCATAGAGGCAATTCCTTTTTTTAAGAACACTCAAATTTTAACTGCCAGGAAAATGCTGTCTTTATTATTTAACCATCAGCCTTTAGAAGGAGCAGGGAGTCATTTTAAAACATGTAACAAAGTCAACAGACCATCAGATTTATAGAGGTCCTGAAGCAGATCAAGACAGGTACTTAATGGGATTTCAAAAACTGTAAGTGGGTTAGATACCTAAAAACCATTGAAAGTCTTGAGAGGTAGGTATCCAAACCACTGAGATGTATTTTGAACACTAGCTCCATTATTTGTCTCCTTCTTATCAATATTGCAATATTGCCTTCAGAAAAACAGTTATACGCAGAAAGTATTTTTCTTCCCCTTTCACATATTGACATTACTGAGCTTGATTTTAAAACACATCTACACACAGCTACACCTGGTAATTTAATAAATGTCACAACTTCCTTATCTTTTAGAAATATAATTTAATTACCTTTGGGGCACTCTGGATTAAATTCTGTGAACTCTTTATATCTCCTATGCTCCCCATTTCCTAGCCAAGGTACTGGCTTACATACTTTACTGATATGAAAGAATGTTACTCCTATGAGGATTTTGGTGATATAACTGTGCAGATACTCGGGTGCGGATTTACCTCTCAAGCTCTCCTCTGTGTTCAGAGCAGATTCAGGTGAATATCTTCCAGATCTGCCTGTAGAATCACTGAAAAAAGGGAATGTAAACCCCCCTATTTTTTGAACACCTTTCCTTGCATTCAGTTGAGAGTGTGCTGTGTGTTTTGCAGGTGGCAGCTTCGTCAGAGCAGGCACCCGTACTGCTGTTCCTGCCCCTTGGGAAAGCCGTGGCAACGTGGGTGCTCTGCTGTGTATTGCCAAGAAAGATCATCCATTTCTCAGATTATTAGATGATCCTAGTCTGAAGGGGATTTGGCACATTCCCAGTTTGCTCTGTAGAGTCACTGTGTTAGATCAACCAGCATTAAATCAACTGTGCTCTAGTTAGGCTATGCATCTTGGTCAAGAGGCTTCATATTGCTGATCCTATACACTGACTTTGAATCTCTTAAACTCACAATTCTAAAAAGAAATCAGTCTAAGGGAGAAATCACCTGTGCTCCTGTACAACCACCGTATCTCCTTTGATTTTCTTTTGCTTTTTTCCTCCCACTTTCAGGAAACAAAACCTGACCTATACTGAGTGATACACAAAGAAAAACAAACATAATTATGAAGCAGATGTATTTTTATAAACAAGAATGTAACATATATCATCTGAAGTAGAAAGTGGAAGAAATATTGCATGAATTTAAAAAATACTAGAAAAAGCAAATGAGAGTTTCTTAAAAAGCCAAGAAAGACTGTAAAGCATGAACAAATTTTAAAGGTAATAATAAATAAATTTGGAGCAGTAGTATAAAATAAGCTTCTCATCAGATGAATATCTCAAATACTGACCCACAAACGATTTTCAAATTTCTAAGCAAGAACTGAAATAATGTGATATCTCAGTTTGTCTTTATGTCATAAATTAACATTGCAGAAGGTTAATACACATCAAACACTAGGATTTTATGAAGCAAAACTCTACACAGGAAAAAATTGTAAGATGACCTTCTTTTTTTTCAGGGAGGGTGGCAAAGCGAGGGCTGTGCCTAGCTTAATTTTGTTTTGTTTCGTTTTTCTTTTTTTCACTGTTTGCTTTTAAACTGGAGTACTGGTACACTTATTTCCAAACATTGGAATGAAATATCATTTTGCAACAAAAATACTGATTCTTGTTATTATTATTTACCACTAAATTCCCCCAAAAACCAACATTAAGCTTATTTTATTCTTGCTAGAAAATAAAGCAGCAAAGATAACAATTTAGCTTATTAGATTAGGAAAAAATACTGGCACTATCTGCTAGACTATAAAAATCTAGAAAAGTTCAAAATGTTTTCAGCTAGGCACAAAAATGCTGTTAATGATTAGCTGCATAACAAGAGATTTATCTCTGTCTTTTTTTCCTTTCTTTTGTGTGTGTGTGTTGCAAAGGCAACACAGACACACTGCAGGTCTGTCTGTGCCATTCTTAGGCCACTTTCAGGCCGATTGAGAAAAGCTGGAAAGTAAACACAGGTGTTTTAAAACTGGAGCGCTGTCATGGACAACCACAAACACCCTTAACTCTGATGTGGCAACGCCTCTTTCCCGCCCTCTCTTTTTTAAAGCATTACCCAAAAAGAACTTGTCAAATGTTTCACCTTTCGCCACCTCAAAATAACTTGGAGCTTATAGCATTGTTTGGCAAGTCTCAAGCAAAGAGATCATTTTTTCATTCCTCTTCAGATGTAGCCAACTTCAAATCAGTCACATAAAATAAAGAGCCATTCTATTTCTAATTATTTTATTTTCGGTGTCCACTGATTTACCTGCAAGTACTATGTTTCAAGTTGAACATTTCCTTCCTCAAATGTAATTCAGGCTCCTTGTTTTCACGATTCAGGTTCAACTAAAGAGACAGTGAGGGGATTTTGCAATAACGAAATGAGATTTAATCCAGTGGATAAGAGGATAAATAAAAAACCTAACAACAACAAAAGAGTGCCATAAATCCCCCAAACTAGAAGAATAAACCTTGGGTTTTTTGATTATTGCGCAAGAATATACACAAAAATGAAAAAGTACTTGCTTGTAAATTAGCTGTTCCAGAAAAGAGCACATCCTGTTAACTGCCATGAAGTACTGACTAGCTAGAGAAAAGGTATGGAAAGCAAAAGCAGAACAAATCCCCAGAAATCATGTAGCCCCTACTCAGTAATGCAGTTGGTGAGTGTGGGGAGACAAAAGTAATATATTAACAAAAATGAAGCAGATACTGACAGTTACAATTTAATTCTGAAAAACTGTTAAAGTACACAGGGATGGTTACACTTGGACTGAAACTAACAACCCCAGGAACACTCGACCCAAAATGCAGAACCAGCTCATAACCTAAACATCAAAATCTAGCTCCAGCAAAAATCCTGAAATCTTATGCTCAAAGCAGCGCAACCCTCAGATCTATACCAACAGCAAATGCATTGCAAACACATAACATTGCTGAAAAGTTAACATATGCCAAAAACAGGTCTTACTTATTGTAAAGGATGATTTTTCTTGCCAGCCTCAGCCTTCAGATTCCAGAATGATTTTCTTTTTGACGTAGACGCTTACACACCCTGGTTTCAAAAACCAGACACCAGACTTACTGCGTGTCCTGTGCTCCAACTTAAACAAACACAAACGACTTCATAAGACAGACAGCGCTCACGCATACATTTATTTATGTTAGGACACAAGTGAGATTTTTATTTTTTCCAGATTTCGTCCACTGTGGTAAAGAGATGGTGTTATTTATTAAAGGATCTGTCTGAACAGCTCGCCCCATCCCCTGTTAATTTCACCGGGCATTCAAAATAGTGCACAATCTTATTAAATAGGCCTCAAGAGGTGACTTGCAAAATTGAACTTTGTACTAAAAATCAGTTATCATTATTTCTTTTAAGCCATTTTATCTAATTTTTGACAAAAATTATGAACTACTTCATGTACTTTTTAAATTAAAAATCTAAGCAATAATACATTTAAAGCTTGGCCAAAAGAATGCAACCATAGCAAATGTAAAGCATCAAACTTCTGCCAGCTGCCAGCATCACTCACAGTGCTGTGCAGTACCTAACAAACACTTAGAAGAAATCACACACACAACCACACTTATTAAACCACACTATTTCGCCTCATTTGTTGCTATTTCTGTCCTCTGCATTAAGCACACATGACACGAAAATCATATACCATTGATACTATTACACATAATAGACAAATTAAGCCAAACAATATTGTGTATAAATTACCTTGTTCACTGGCTTGCTTTAGAAATACCTTCCTGCTAAAACAGGAGTGATTTATGGTTGGCAAAGCAAGAGAGTTTAATCTGATCCATTAAGAAAAAAAAAATGCACTAGTACAATAATGGAGAAAACCACTGAACATTCTGATAGCAACAACACAGAGACAGCTAAAAAGGGAGAAAAAAGCTTGTTGAAATAACCCTTTTCAAGTGCAAAAATTTCACCCCATGCAAAGATGCAGCAATAATGGTGTTATTTACCTGCAGATCTGTGAAGTCTCAGAAGTATGTTTTAAGCTAACGAACTGAGTTGGGGGAACTTTATGAAACCACTAACTACCATTAAATAGCAATGACAGATTTATCCCTCAGCACTATGGTGACCTCCTGTCCAAAATCTAATTTCTTATTCCTCCAGCCTTTTGTATTCAAAATTATTATTCAGTCACAAAACAAGCTGATTTTTAAAGCAAGAAACTTGTATTCCCAATTTGAGACAGGACAGTGTATTCATCTATGCCTACTTCACAAGAAGTTGTGTACACTCAGCTTTGGGCAGTTATCTGATATTTGATGCAGTTCTGGAGAGAAACTTCTTTGTTTTTGTGTGTGTGTCTTAAAGAACCAGGAGAAGATATACTGTAAAACTACAAAAAATACTAATAAGCTTTAACTGTGACAAGTGAGTTTTACTTAATGAAACATAAAGCTGATTTTGTCCTTTAAGAAATGGAGGAAAGAAACCCCAAAAGAAACTGATGAAAAACTGATTCCTGATCATCTGATTTTACTCAGAGGAATAATAGGTACTTACAGAAGTAGCTTCCTGCTTGAGGCTTACTGGATTAGGCCCCAATTTATGAAAATGTTGTTTCTGGACTCAGACCTGCTATTCTACGTTTCAGGACGGAACGAAGCTTTCAGAGTTTTAACTTCTAAAGATAGGGGTCAGAAAGGAAACGATGTAAGAGTGTGAAATATGCTTGTTGCTGCTACATCAACTCTGCCTGGTAATTTTTCTCTAATTACCAAAGAAAAGAAATATGATGTCTGATGTCACTTTCTTGAAACATAAACATATCTCAGCAAGACTGTGAGTATTTTTCTCCTAAAAAATAACTGAAAAAACAAAAATATGGGAAGCAGACATTCCTTTGTGAGGACAAAGTTAATAAAACATTTTATTTGGGAAGTAGACATGATACAACTGGAGTTTGAAGGTGAACTCAGCTCTAATATTTTAAATTTGACAACACTTGTCAAAAGATGTTAAAATTGTTTTGTGGTCCAACAAGTCACTCAGCAAGAATAATTTTTAAGCAGCTTTTCTTTTTGTTTCAGTTAAAATTAAAATCCATGCTGTGTAATCCTTGGAGTCAATCTGTAATTAAGGGGATTTGAAGAGAGACCACGCACT
Source organism: Cnemophilus loriae (assembly GCA_013397755.1). Taxonomy (NCBI): domain Eukaryota; kingdom Metazoa; phylum Chordata; class Aves; order Passeriformes; family Corvidae; genus Cnemophilus; species Cnemophilus loriae. Next base: position 1,266,788 of record VZTF01000398.1, read on the forward strand.
GCATTAATGATAAAATTTAATATCTGTTTTAATACTCTAACATAAGAAAAAAACCCTAAGCAACATACAAAAAAGCAATCATCTCCCTATTTTGTGTGAATGCAGCATACATACACCATTACTATGTCTAGCAGTAACGCTGTATTTGATGTCAGCTTTTTGTTTATAGACCAAATGTTTCAGGATTTAGCATCTACAGAGCTTAAAACGTCATCTGCTTGAAAGCTGCCACCCAGATTTAATAGGCTAGATAAACAGATTTTATTTTATCTAGTTTGGAAAACGAATGTTTTTTGTTGTTACTGTTACATAGCAATTCCAAAGGGAAGGAGCCATCAACAGCATTTCCCAGGTTTCAGTCACTTTCTTCCCAATCACTCAGCCACTCTGTCCTCCAACAACTGCTGCTCAGTTGTAAGAAATAGGAACAGATAACCAACTAAAACCAGTCAATTTTATGTTATATTCTCAAATGGTTAAAATTCTAAAAAAAAGGCAAAAAAAACAAAAGCTTGTTATACTAAGTCTCTCCTCCAGACTATATATAAGGAAACGGTTTGAAATCTTCAGGTCTTTGCAATGCATCTAGCTGACACCAAGTAGTGTATTGAAATAATTTACTCAGAGTAAGCACCACCAAAAAGCGGAGCAAACAAGTTCTATTATAAAACTAGAAACCCGTGCTAAATAGTTTCATCTTTTCAGAAGATGGGCTGAAGGATTACAGATCCAAAGAACTAGGAAACATAGTTAAGGTAGAGATGATCTTAATGAGATTTTGTGGCGAAAGGTTTTGAAGGGATATGTTTATCTATTATCTTGAGAAAGGATAATAGATTCTTTTAATGTTTACATCAAGGATTTTTTTCTATTAAAAGGTCTCCTGGCCTGAGCTCTTGTGAAAGAACTAGCAAAGCATCAAGGTACTCTTACCAGATACTGTTATATCATGTAAGACAACTAGTTTACGAAAACAAATTTTAACAGAATTTCCTCTGATCTCTGTCTATTTCTTACTAGTCTGAATGTGTGTATAATAGCCTAAGCCTTCAGAGATTTGGGACATAGTCCCATTAAGTACATGTGGAATTAACAAGTTCAAGGTCAAAGCAAGAAAGGGTTAAGTTTTTCTCAAAATTTAGATGCTATAACAATAACTATTACTGTCAGCAGGATTACACTCCAGCAGTCACTGTGACGTGTGTGTGTGCACGGAACCTGGCCTATATATAAATATATACAAGGTCAGCTTCAGTGTCTGGAAACATGGTCCAAATGCTGCTTCTAATGTAAAAAAATAGTTGAAATGGTATTGATTTTTTAAAAACAAAACCTCCCAATTTTCGAAATGGGTGGTCAAAGTATTCCTAAAGAATGAACTCTATGTGCTAGTCATACCATGACCACCAGCTTAATAATCCCTCCAGCATAGCAGGTATTTCTTTAATAAACAAACTAGCATTGAAATAATCATCTTAACTGTGATCCACAAGGAAATGGGGAATTTGTGAAACTGTATGGAATCTAAATACATCTAGTAAAACTGTGAAAGATGACATCTGTTCTTCAGTGGAGAATCAATTCTGGAGATGGAAAATCCAGTATCAGTCAACACAGTTCAGAAAATGAAGCCCCTGAAGATTTCATTACATATTGAATCTAACTAAAAATGACATTTTGGTCTTTGTGTTTAATTTTAAATTGCAAATTTGGCTGCTCAGCAGCTCAATACAATCACCAATACACATTAATACCATGTTCAAGCAATGTGATATACATTTACTTACACAATTGCATTTGTTACTTCGGCTTCCTATCAGAAGTTTAAAGACAGCTCTTTTCTCATTTTACCCCTCCATTCCTTTTTCTTTGTAAGATATATTTGCCTAACCATTAAGAGAGGCTGAATTTTGGAAATAACAACACAGATGGCTGAATTTTGGAGGCATAAAAAATTCAAGTTTTAATTATAAACACGTCTTGCAGGAGAAATCTGATCTTGTTTGAGATTTTTCAGTGAACAATTCCTTTTTTCTGCAACGGTAATGAACAATTTTGATTCAGCCACATGACAGAGCTAGTCATGCAGTGTTTCTAAATATTAAGATAAACCTAATATATATTGAGTTGAAATCCTAATACATTGATATACTTCTGCTGATATGAACCTTACTTGGCACATTGCAAGATTTCAAATAATAAAAAACATGTCAAATCATACGTCCAGTTCTAGCTGTGCTTGTGTTAATCCTGAATAGGTACTACACCAGAGTGCCTGCACAGGGTTTTTTAAAGTTAAGGTCTGGAAACTCATAATCAGCAAATTATCAAATTTACTACTTGACCCCTAACATACAGCTCACTCCGCTAAAGCTGACTCCTAGAGAAAAGCCCAAGTCCAGATACCACTCCAAAAATCTCATGAGGAAAGCTCTAGAGATCTACTGGAAGACAGATGAGAAAGATTTTGCTTCATTAAGCCCATTTTCATAGAAGGAAAAAAAGTTCAAAATAAATCCTCATCCATTCTTTACTTCTGATCCTCAAGCATTTTCTTAATGACCTGCATACTGCTCAGGTAGAACCGCACGCCTCCTGCACAGGAGGAGTACATCTCTTCCTCTTGGGAACCTGAATGTGTGAACAGCAAAGTTCACTTTTCCATTACACCCCTGTGTGGCCACACACATGGAAGTCAAATCGGAATCTTCCTCTTATTTATGGGAAAAAGGGATTTTCAAAAGCCTCTCAGTGATCTAGGAGCACAAGTGCATTAACATCAAAAATGTGCCTCTGCACCAGACCAAATAAATAGATGGGAATTAAACAGGATAGGCAAAATGATTCCCGACTCCTCTTAGTAAGCGATGGCTAAGCACCAAGCTGCACTTTTCAGACATGGACACTTTTGACTTCATCTCACTCTAAAACCTGAAGATGCTTACCTGGGAACATGAGAGAGATCCAGATTGTAGTAAAAAATATAAGTAACAGCAAACATGTAGGACCTTAAGGCTTCTGAATCAAGGCCAGTCTGCAGCTTTAAAAACATACCAAGATATGTTTCAGTGTCTTCCTTCAGCATCTGTCCCCCTTCTCTGAAGCACACTTAATATGATTTCTTGTATAAAAAATGCTAGGAAAGGGTCCTCCAATTTTGAACTGATATTTGGATACACTTAAACATAAAAAGGCCAAATATTCCTTTTCAGTAAATACCTAAAATTCTGAAATGTTTATATTGATCCCTTATCCTATCCTTGGTTTCCTGTACCCAAGACCTAAAATAGATTCTATCAGTTCTGAGAGGTGTTTCAGATAAGGAGGTCATGGATGGGTCAGAGCAAGACCTTTGGTATTTAATGACCCTGTAGCTTGTCTTTTGCACAAGAGCTTAGGTTACTACCTTTTATATGTTTTATTGAAGGACAAATAACTCGCATGTCATCATGCATCCAGGCTCAAGATTTTGTTTACAGTTGCTGTTCAAACAAAAGAGGATCATTTTCCTGTGCAGCATAAAAAATGAAGTGTGTATGGTATGACACTGAAAAAAATATTGAAAATTAGTATTTACCACACTTCTTTCTGCATGCATGGGTAAGAGAACTCATATGGAGAAAGAGACAAGATTTATGAAATAAAATATAATACATAACCATGATACTCCTCTTCTTCATTCATGAAATTTGGTATCTCATCTCCAGCATAATTTAATACATTTAATATAATTTAATACCTTCAAGAATGAAAAATATGTAACTTGGCTAAATATTTTTGGTACTTTCTTTATTTTATTATGGTACAATGCTGACAGATATTTTGAAAACTGTGCCAGTGCAGATTAGGCATAATGTTAATAGAAAGTGATGCTAAGGCCACCTTTAAACATTGCAGAAAGCAGTTTAAAGTACGTTTTATGTAGAAAGTACATTCAGATTTAGAATCTCTGAATTTAGTTTGGAAATGTGTTTTATAGTATCAGAAAGTGACGAAGGAAGGAATTCTAGTTTTCTTATAGTAAGTCTGATACATTAGGCTTCATGATTGCTTTAGAATTAGATGAACATTTGGCCTTAATTCCTGATCCATGTAATTCTGAAATGAAGGTCCATACTAGTAGGAAAGTAAAAGAATTTTTTTTTAATAACTGTTTGAAGTGCAGCAATATGACACCTCCTCAGCACCTACAAAGGTTCATAGCAGTACTATTATTGACATGCTATTTGGCAGAAGGAAGGAAAAATGAACCCAGGGTTGGGGTGACAAATTATACCATTGGAGATGGCATCAAAGATTACAACTACAGTTAGAGTTTCTGATTTTATAAGAACTCACCTTTCCCTATAATCAAAGAATCATCATAGAATTGTAAAGGTTGGAAAAGATATCTATATCTATCTATGATCAAGTTCAACAATTAAATCAGCACTGCTAAGTTCACCACTAAACCATGACTCTAAGTACCACATCTACACAATTTTGAAGACATGTAAGCAGCTGTTCTAACATGACTATGGTTTCTACAGTATGTTTTGCTTACGTCTCAGACTCAGTGATTCTAATTTACCAGATACTGATGAATTTCAATGTATTTTAGAACACACCGTTTTTTTATTACAGAATTAAGGCGTGGCTGTCACCTCTATGGAGATAAAGAGTAAAAGAGCAGGTAGCAGACAGCTTTATAATTGGCTACAGGATGCCTGCATAGTTTGTTTCATCTTCTACAACTTCAGAACATCTCTTTATTTCAGAATAAATATTTCTGGAATACATATATCTGAGATCTGAGACCCAGGCCCCTGAACTGTTCCAGGGTCTCTGTTGAGGTCCTTCAACAGAGTTTAGACAAAAACCTAAAAATGCTGCAGAATATTGAAATGTAGCAGACTTCAAACTGTAAGACCAAATGTCAGTGTAACTCAGCAAGGAAAAAACTTCCAGAAAGTCAAATGTATCAATCATACAAAATAAGATCTATTCTGCCATAAGAAAAAATAGGTGTATGGAAGTGCAAAGTATTTCTAAAATGCTAAGCTAATATGCACAATTATAGACTGGTTAAATAAAAAACATGGATGAGAGGTTCTTGTTGACATGGTCATAGAAACCCATTACCACGAAAGAGATGATTCTTTGCATACCAGAAGTGATGAATGCAAGCAGCCTAAATGACTGTGAGAATGATAGTCCAGATTTAGAGTCACCTGAAACCAAAATATTGCGTTCCAAGAACCTGCTGCATTACTCAGAAATAATACTTCTGCTAATAAGAAGTAGTACCACTGACTGACCTCATGGGAAGACAACTTCCACCTATGAAATGGAAGCCAAAAAATAAAAGAGTCGGCCAAAAGGTTTGAATGACCACATCATCACCCATGAAAAAGAGGGTTATATACGACATATACGAACAGTTGATGTTTGAGATTGTCAAGAGTCATCTGGTGCCAAGAGAGATGTGAAGGCTGTCAAATAAAAAGCAACAGACCCGCATGGAATTGTTAGTGGAACAGATGAAAGCCAGCATCAAACACCAAGTGTGGATGAGTAATGAATTCCTTAATGCTTAGAACTGAATCAAAGTTCAGTAAACATACCTGCTTTGGTTAAGGGGTGTTCAGCATTTATTAACAGGAGAGAAGACTTATACTCCTTGTGCAAGGTGACCAAACCATTTGAGCCAAGACATTGCTTGTTCATTCTACCAAGATACATTCAGTGTCATTCTTGGGCAGCTGTTTACAGCAGTATGAAGCATGCTAAAGAGATACAGTGCTCTAGACAAGGATTATTAATTATACAAATTCAACTCTTCTCAAGATCATTTTCAGGACAAATATTGTCCACTCTTATCCATATATTTCTTTGCCTTGAAATGATTCGGAAAGCCTTGAGATCACAGTAGGTAGGAAACACCAGTGTTTGGTCTTCTTTCATTTGAACAGAGTCCAAGAAATCCTGAGTAGCTGCTGTGCAGAGAACACTGTACACACAGGGCTGACACGCCAGATGGTGCGGTCAGTGAAAGGACAGCCTTAAAGGTACAGGAAGGTGGCACGGCCAGTGCAACCAACAAAGCAAAGACGAGAACTTGGGTATGTCTATTTGTTTCCCTCTATTTGAAAACAACCAGGGCTATTTGTTTCCTTCTATTTGAAAACAACCCAAGGCATTCAAAATTCTGGCCTGCAGCAATGACTTAATGAACCAAAGCGGTTCAAATGTCCCTGCCATCTATCCACACAACCACTTAATGGCATCAGAAGCTGATCACTGAAAATCATGCAAGTATTAATATTACCAAACATAATTCCTTTTCTGCTCTCAGGTAGACACTTCATATATCAAACTCTGGAAGCCTGTGTTTCTGGGCAACTTCATTCCCAGTGAAGGGCAAACCTCATAACTTTTGTCTCGTGTTTTCCATCAGAGGAAAATATTGTATTATTTGCTTATGGCACATTTAAGCAATTATTCTAACTTTCACCTCCCTACGCAAGATATTTTTGGTCAATGAATATAAATTTTGGTCATCATACAAATTCAGTCTATCAGTGCTAAAATATTAACTATCAGATGAGAGGAGACTAAGAATGTCAAAACCTACATAACTAAATAAAGCCTACCAGCTAGGCTGGATGGCTACAGAAACCAATTAATAGAGCTGGTCACTGATAGTGATACTAATAGATCAGATTTCTGATTCAAGGTTAAATATATACACTAAATTAGTCACTTCCTGCCTATAAAGGATACACATATGCAAACTGTTACACACCTAAATATAGGACAGAAGATGAAGGAGAAACCCTTCGAGGGATCCCTTGAGGATCTCCAGCCCTGAACTGACCAGAGGACCAGGTTATGAAATTTGGCTCAAAAGAACAATTTGGTCCAAGGAAACTTCAAATGACTGCTTTAAAGACCTCTCAGCAAGTGCTCAGATTTTTTCCACTGGGCTTGAGGGGGAACATTGGTCACTGTAGGATTATATGAGTTATTTTCTCCCTCTCCAGCAATCGGTCTGTAGCAATAGCTTTTGGGAGACACTAACTTAAAGAGAAAGGAATGCAGAAAATTATTATCAAAGTGGAACATGCACAGAATTACTTCTGCAGGAGTTTCTGTGGCCTCATTTTAGTGTCCATTCATGGCACGATGCAGCAGCTCACACTGATATCCTCTGAGGTGTATGGTACCATTTAATAACACCAAGTGATAAATTGACTAATCATTCTTCTAGCATGGATAAGAGCTGAACAGATTTGTGTCTAACCTCAGTGACACACTTTAAGACCTTGTGATTAAGTGTTTCTGGGTCCAGCAAAAGCAAAGGCTCTGTTCAATGCAATTAAGATTGCAACTGTGTCTACCCTGTCTGATAAAGTGTCTAGGAAGTAGAAAAGGAAGAAAAATGTGCATTCTTATTCACATCCAGATTGTCAGCAGCATGCTCCAAGTTTTACTAGTCTTTTATTTTCACCTCCACTATGCAATTAAAAGCAATTTAAGCATTAAAACTTCAGCAAACCTCCACTCTAAAAATCAGTAGTGTTCTCATGAGCTTTATAACAGGTTTTATTGACAGAGCAGCAAATTCGTCTCTCACATTGCCCAGGCATTTAAATGATGGCACATCCTGTGTTAGGGTAGGCACTGGAGAGAGAAAGGAATTCATTATGGCTTTCTACAACCTGAACTGAATAACTGTCCTGAAAGCTGAGTAAGAGGAGTCCTTCTTAGGAGAAGAAACTGAACTACTGAAACAGCTCTCGCACAAAGCCAGAAATTGCAGCTTACTTTGACAAATCCTGTAGTATTTTATCCCTATGTAAGTTACTGGAAGAATAGCATGAAGAACCTTTCAGGATTAGCTGTAACAATATATTATTTGCTGGAGATAACCTCCAAGAAGCCTGTTAACTATTCCCATTGGTACTAAAATGTTCCTTTAGTTTCAGAAAAACAGATATGGACCATAAGTAAATGCAAGGACACAGTGTAGCTCCTCTCACTGAGAGACAGATCTGCAATCTACTTTACCCCTTCAATGTACAATATGAAGCTGGCATCCTAACTTCAAACATACCTATTCGTAAATGTGACAGCAGTTCTTTTTCCTAGATAGCAGCACACGACATCCAGGATGAAAAGCATCATTGCTTTAGGGTTAACTCCACAGAGTGAGCTCTTGAGATGAGCTTTCACAGGTTGCTGTTTTGTTAGATACAGAGGGAACAATGAACACTGACCAGAGGATTTCCTAACAAAATGTAAGAGACAAGGATGGATTGTCTAACATTTGAATATTGCTGAGGTGCTTCACTGAAAAAAAAAAAACAACCACTCTAAATAAAAAGCGTCCTGTACCAAACAATAACACCATGCCGACAAGTGGATCAATAGCAAGTTTTAAACTCTTTGTAGTGTCTAGTTACTTTGTGGATAGAAGCTGAAGAAAGGTATAACACCCATCTTACAGTGGACAACACAGCTATTATTCATCTGTTAGCTACAACACACAGGCAAACCAGCAGCTGTCTGCCATCAGTAACTACAGCGCAACAGTCACAATAGCTGAAGGTGGCAGAGTGGTGCTCTGGATGTGGCTGAGCCTTGACACATTCCAAATTCACATTCCAGCTGTCCAATGAATTAATGTGATCTCTGCTGCCCCATGTAAAATCATTATGAAAGGATGAAATTGATAACTATTAAAATGTGAAAGTTTTATGCTGAACTGGAATTTGAATAGAAGAGATGCAATTGGAATCTCCTGGTTTCCCATCACTGATTCAGACAAGTTTCCCTGGATTACAGAGAACATTTTGAAAAGCATTTCAAAAGCATGTGTCTCTGTTGAAATCAGAGACTTTATAGACATAAACCTGCTCTAAACTTATTAAACTTATGAAACATCAGCTCTGAAGCACCAAACCTAAAACCAGTTAGAACTACTTAGTTTTTGAAAATAAAGGCCACATCATCTGAAGAAAGGACTTTTTTTTCCATAGTTAATATTGTATGCCTCAATAGCAAGAATGGCAAGTGCTTTTCAACAGTACCAAACATTTTATACTTCATATAAAGCTTCTGAAAATTTTTTTAAGCTCTGATAACATCAGAATCTCTTGTGATCATGCCCTTCATGGACGACAGGTTGACTAGTCAGTTGATTTTGGCTTTGTGATTGGTGTTGTAGGCATGGAAAAATAGTTTCTACTCTAAGAATTTGGGAAATTCTGGGAATCAAAAAGAACTTATTACAATTTATGAAAGGCATCAAGGAACACTTAATTTAAGTCTTCCAGAGTGGCTTCTTCACAGGCATCATCACTGGAACAACTACCAAACTGCTACGCATTGTGGATTTCCTGCCCTTGACCTGATTCTCACATGTCAGCAGAAAGCAGATGACATCAGGCACAGTTGCGTTATGACACTACTGTAGACAAACTTCTGACGGCTCCTTCAGGTCACTTTCTTGGCTCTAACTCTAAATTTATTATATTCTTAATAAAACTATGAAAGCACGTAGGATAAATTCTACAAAAAAATCACAACTAAAAAGGCAGACATTACAAAAAAAAAGCCAATCATAACAAAAGATGTAACATCTCAACAGCCCTGAAGGAGATTAATAACCCTTACAAGTTCTAATAACATAATTGGAGGGAGTAATCTCATTTAGTCAGTAAAGGGCACCTGATGTGTATACCACCATGAAATAGTCTTCTCATTTTCAAAAGTTCGCCTTGAAAGTAAAATTAGTATGTCTGTCTGATCTTAAAAGTAGATTAATAGCTGCTTTGAGAAGAATATACTACCTGATTAAAAATTACAAAATAGAGAAGGCCTGTGAAAAAAAAAGTCACCTCTCTCTATTTCAGTCAAATCCAGTTAAACATTTTTCATGAAATTTCACATTAAGTTATTTGTTTCACAAGAATTACTTCCTATTCTTCTTCAACTCAGTAAAGAGGACATGCACACTGGCAAAATTTTTATTTTTCTTTAGGAAGAATATATAAATGAAAACTCTGAATTCCAAAATTACACACTACAAAGCTAACAACAGTAAAATGAATGAGTATTTGAAAAATAATGAAAAAGCAGCAATTCTTCAACTTTTCTATGTTTAATTGAATCAGTTGTTTCTGTGTATTGTGGGAATAGATTTATCAGAATCAGCAGAGACCAAATGTTAATTATGAAGGCCAAGCAAAAATGAGTAATCTTACCTATAGACCCTGACACATTAGAACTGCAAAGCACTCTCAGATCTTATTTTATGAAAATGTGCTAAGAGCGCAAATGTATAGGCCCTTAGGAAGCAATTATCCCTAAAAGATTTAGCTATAATTCAATGTGAAATATAATAAGAGATTTTAAGAAATGGTTTCACAAAGAAGAGGATTATTTTACTTTAACTATGGAAATAGGGGCCCACATGCTTCTTTGAATGACCTCTGTGCAGCTATGGGCATTGCCTGGAGGGAAGATTTGAAATTGGCCTTTTCAGTCGATTAATACAATCCCGTATGACCAATAACAATATTATAAAAATGAGGAGTGCCAGTTTGGAATTGTGGGCCTTAATGGCCCACAGTGCTACAAGGAATTTTCTATGCAATAAATACATTAAATATGGAAATTTAAAATCACATACTACTAATATGTACGCAGAGGTTAGTTAAGAAGAGCTATCTTACCAAGATGTGCAGATGTTATATGGCACAGTAAGATGAAATAGCACGTTACAATGTGCGCGGCATGCCTTACGCGTCATATGTTTTATTTGTCACATTATCCTCAGGTGTGACATGGAATCTAAATGTGTAAAAACAAAAATCTGCACAAGAGTGCTTATATCATCCTTGTGATTTCCAGATCCTGAATTGAGCCAAATTACTGACACCACACTTCTCCCACAGTTATAATGTGTCTCCCTGCTGCTCTGCCTCACTCCTGACTCTGGATTGGTACTGCCTCAGAGAAGGGTGGCAGTAGCCCTGTGAGCTGATATATCAAAAAATAAATCTGAAAGCTTGCAGCTTATTTTACCTAATAGTCCCTAACATCAGTGGAATGAAATAGGTTTCTTGTGGACTGGTCTTATACTTTTTTCCTTCCAAGGAACTTACTACTGTGAGATCATTTCAAAAAGCAAAAAAGAAACAATATCCATTGGGTTTTGTTCTTAAGTGTATTTCAGGGTCCCACAGAGGTAATGATCTCACCTTTTATCACAAACTTTTACGCCATCCTTAATCTAGCTGATCCTGATTACTGTATTTTTATCCAGTTAAGATTGCAAACATCCCTGCACCACATCTGATATTTACACTTCTGTTACTCCCTTAAGAAAATCTAAAGCAGATCAAATTCTTCATCATCAGAATACATCTTTTGCCAAACTAATCAATAGATTGCCTCAATGTTAATTAAGTGTAAGAGAATAGGGAAAAATTAAAGGCTTTTTAAAAACAACTTTCTTGATACAAACTGTCCTGGACAGACTCAGAAGAAATACCTGGATTCCTTCTGCTGAGCAGGTTAATAATACATAGCACTGTTCCAAGTTTGCACGTGGTGGTGGTTAAAATAAATGTAGTTCCTTGGATCATGGCAAAAATAAAAGTTGAGTTGATATTTACCCTGTACCACAGAGACAAATGACGTGTCTTATTTCTCTGAAAACGGCCAAATGTCCAGAGGGTGCTCTGCAGTGGAGAGGGGACAAGATGGGATGCTTGGTCTGTACGTGCACTCCGCGTGTAGCCTTGCAAAAGCTACTGACTGCATGCAAGAGGCAGGACGTGACGGCCAAGAACATGAGGGTTTCACAGGGGAGGTGTGTGACCCGTCTGAGGGCTCTGGCTGGGTATTTCTTCCTCTGGGAGCTCTGCCGCTGACAGCAGCAGGAGAGCCCCAGCCATCTGCAGCCAGCCCCAGAGCACTGACCAAACTCACTCTAAAGCGAGTTACTGACTTTCATCCTTACCAGACATCAGTTTTACAGGCTGTGGTTACACTAAAAGTGGGTGATAACCTTTTCATTTACATGAGGTCAGGATGCGTGCTCATGTGCTGTATATCAAAGCTAACGACTACTGGCAATATTTCACCGGGGCATTTTAAAGTTTTCAAGGTCAAGAATACAACTTGGCCTTTTAAAAAATATTCCAAAGGACCTGTCCTCACTGTAGGCAACAGTAATATGAACTGAGACAAACTCTATGGAGCTACAATATTAAAAAAGTTTCAACTTAAAAAAAAATTGAAAAGTGGTCTTTTTTTCCTCCCCAGACTCTCATCTCTAAGAGACTATGATCAATTAACCTTTAACTTTGAAAAATAAAAAAATTCCTGTGACAGTCAGAAATGAAATTCTTTAAAGATTAGGTGCTGGGAGAGCAATATCAGGCTTAGAATGAAATCCTAGTAACACTCTGAACTATCAAATCACTTCTTGCTCTGAAAATATAATTATTCTGTAAGCATTATGTCAGAAAATATTAAATGCAAAAAGTGTAGCTTAAATAAAACTTTTTTCTAGCAGAAAGGCTCTGTGCATAATATTTTCAATGACACAGAAAAAACAAGTCAGCATGCAACTAACGAAAAACAATACTATGTTCAAAACGTAGCACGCATGGCAAGCACTAACTTCTTGTGATACCAGATTTAAAACAATGCTGTTATTGCAGTCAGAAACAGCCCTGAATGTTTATGATCTCCATGTCTATTCATCTGCTTTCAGTATTGAACTACTGATTTTGTAATATTCACCAAAGATTTTGATGGCAATTATAAACTCATGGAACATACAGCATTTGTGTGGCACACCACCTCTCTCCATTTATTATTATTATATTTATTGTTTTTCTTATTGAGAAGTGTCAAACTACTCAAGGATTTACTTTTTATTCCTATACTTTGCTCTGGGCAAGTTGTTGCATGTATAATGAGGTTTCCCAAATAAAAAAAAATAGAAAAAGTAGGCAGAGGAAAATCTATCTATAAATGAGATACCTATGGATCTTACTATCTAAATCAAATAGTTTTAAAACGACAACACAGTATAAAAAGAGTAACTTCTGTATTTGTATTGTATTTTCACTACTGATAAAAGAGATTTTTAAGAATAAAGTGGTTGAAGAGGTGTGTGCAAGGCTTGCACATCTTACCTGGCATAGTCTCTTATCCCGGCTAGCGGTGAGATTGCTGGGTATGCAGCTATCAATTCCACTGACATTACAATTTCCCTTTCTCAAAGCAGCAATAACCTGTCACTTTACACTGTCCTTTCTCTGACCCTCTCCTGCCTCTCTGCTCATTTTTATTCTTATTGACAAGACTTATTATTCCTCCTCCCAATTCCAAGTAGCTACCCTTTTGCAAATAGTAGTATCAACTATGTGGTCACTAGTAGTATCGGTCAACAATGTTATTAATATAGCACACACTGCTGGGAGCAGATCAAACAGCCATGCTTTAAAATATTAGTTTTGCAAAGGTACCACGAGGCAAATAGTTGCAGTTTTCTTCACCTTATACAATGTAATATCACAAGGACAGATCTCAAGAATTTAGTATTAATTACCAGCCCAATAATTTGGAGGATATGTTATTTCTTTTCTTGTTGCTTTCATACGCAAAATAAAATAAAACCATAACAGAAGGGTGCTGTATCTGTGTTTAAAGAAGCAGTTGTTGGCAAACACCATAGCTCACTTCTGCCGAAATGTACACAACTGATATATGCAGCCCAGAAAGCTGGCACCAGGGGCTTACAACCTTAATTTGCCTGCAAGAAGAAATGGAGATTTACCTTCAGAGCACGTTCTTGATTGTTTTCAGCAGTCATATGTCTCGTGTTGTTTGCTGAAGTCTGGTTCTGCTCTTTCAGATGATGAAGCTCCTGCTCCAGCCGTTTGCACTGCAACGAGGAAAGAATCCCATTAAGTAGAGGAGTGTGGGCATATTTTTTTTCAACAAGCCAAACGACTGAACGTAAATAACCCCATCACCATTTCTGCAGTACTGCTACTTTTTAAAAATGCGTATCATTATTCAGTTTCTTCCTGGTCCAATAGTATGCTGAAAAAGCTCAGTATTAGAGAAGATATTTATCAGAATGTTGGGTTGAATTTCTGCTCCTAGTTATGCCAATATATGGCTAGGTTTTGGATTTTATGTATTAAGTAGATATAAAGGAAAGAATGCATACTTTCTGAAATGCAAGCAAATGAAAGACCCTCCTCCCAAATCAAGGATCCAGCCTTTTATTCGAAAATGTACATGAAATTTTTAGACTTGTTTTTTTCATACTAAGAGATTACTCTGATTCTCCAATACATACAACATATTGAAAGAAGTTTTAAGATTGTTTTCTTTAAATATTTAACTTAGTGACAAAAAATGAAAAAATTAGTACTTGCTACTGCGTGCCTATACATGTAGACTTACTGCTGTCTGCTGAGCACTTGTTTTAATGATTAAAAATCTGCAAGTTGTAAGCCAAATTATATTTTGCTCTTTTTTTACGTTAACTAGAAAAGGTCTTGCCCAGTTCCTTGGTTTGAAAGAGCAATTAGTTGTCAGCAGACAGTTCATTGCCTTATGAAAAAAACTGTTTTACAGAAAAAAGCAAAACAAAACAGACGAAGTACCAAGAAGACATATGGGAACAACTGTTAGAACTAGGGAAAAGCAGAGTACCGGAAGCATTTTACAACAACGTATTACAAACAGGTAGTTTGGATACGACCACCAAAACCCAAAGCTAATAGACTGTGGGAACAAAAGACAATTGATAAAAAATATTTTAATACATACTTTCTTAAAACACTAGCAAAAAAAGAATAAGAGTTGTGATATAATGCCCATGTTAGCATTGCTGTCTGAAATGAAACACCTGGAAATGTCAGTCTCTTGTGCTGTCTTAGTGACTGTGGACAGCACAGAACTGAGCTTCCCATCATGTATATACACCCTATTCCTGAGCAATTCAGTGTATGGGACAATCAAACCTCGCATATGTAAACTTAAAAAAAAGGAAAAACCGTGAAACAGAAAGCTGCAGAACTGAAAAAATTATAAATGAGGTCTAAGTAAAATAAGGAAAGCTAAAGGATCTTGAGACAGAAATTTTAAAGACATGCCAATACATACAACTCTTAAGCACAAAATAAGACCTTAACAATGTACTGCTCATCAGACATACAGCATAGTATATAAACCAGAATGATCTAATCCTCTATTTGAATAAATTTTAAATATTTGTAGGAGCCCAAAAGTACTATTAAAAAGTCCATTCACATATCTGTTGTTGTATTTCATTACTTCTGTTAGAAATCTGAGCTTATTTCTAATAGGATTACCTATTTCAAAGGCAGTAAATTCTTCTGGCCTAGTGCATTCTCTCAGTGTGTGTTGTAAACTTTCTTAATGTACAGTTTCATTTTTATTGCAAGAAAAAAAGACATTTTCCCATAGACAGGGAAATATAGAAAACATACTAAGATACATCTTAATTGTATTACTTACTGATTGTAAGTATTTTCACATACTTGAGATATTTAATGTCTATGTTTATCACACACACACACAATCACAAATCACAGAATCCCAGACGTAACTCTTTTCCCATGTCCAGCATGAAAATTATGTGTTTGCAGACATGAAGGTACTAACAAAACTACTGAAGAACTAAACACAGATTATGGTTTCTTTTTTTTTTTTTTTCCCTAGCAACACTTTTTCCTTAGTTTATGTGATCTGAACACCATTAAAAAAAATCAATCTACCACTTCAGGCACTATACATTACATCATGTATGATCACCAGGACACTCACTTTTCTGCTTTGCCAACATTCTTCTTCAAAACAGTGTTTTGGAATCTACAATTTGACAACAGCACAAGTTTATGTAGAGTAAATATTATCACAAAGACTAAAATCTCAATTTACCTTTAAAAGCTGAATTTATAATCATGCCATTCTCTTGATTCCAAAAGGTATGTGAAAATATGTTAAGAGCAAAACCTAGCTACAGGACTATATGAAAAAGATCTTGCTGTACAGAGCAGATTGTACCACTAAGAGCACGGGTGCAATCCTAATTCTGCTCTCCACTTCACTCCTGTGAAGACAGGACACTGAAATAAACAGCAGCAGTGGCACTCCAGGATCTTGCAGAACACAGAACAAGTAAAGTACAGTAAATATGCAACACAGATAACATAAAATGGATGAACCTCCCTATCAAGTCAACCTTGATATGATTACATTTACATCAAACTTGGGAACATTTCGTAACTTCTCTTTAATGTCATTTCTACTGAGAGTTTTGATATCTGAAAAAAATTAGGCGATATTCAACTAGTGTACTGCTTAAATTCAGTTTGGGGCATCATTGAAAGAAATGGTGATTTAATTTGACCTTTGCATCTAAGTGTTTTATACTACGTTGGAAACAATGTATTAACAGAAGATATTCTGATTTATTCTTGGCTGCCCAGGAAGTAAAATCTTCAATTACCCTCTTTGTGAAAGCATTATAATAATACTCTTAAACAGCAACACTGTGTATGTCTTAGTAAAATTTTATACTTTACAACTTTGATACCTGAACTACTTTTAAAATATTAAAATAGCATTCTAAAAGCAAGCACTCCTTTTCATAAGAGCAGGAGCATATGAAATTTTTGTGCAATCTTGCTGTAAAGAAAGGTTTTAAAAATAGAATTTAAAACAATGCAGCCCTTCTATTTATTTGAGCCAACATTTTTTGAATTGTGTCACTAGTTGTTAGCAAGGTCCAGTAAAAATAGATGTTCTTTAAAAGAACATGTGTTTTTATTGGTTCACTCCAGGGCTCTAAAATGCCAGCAGCTGCAAGCAAGAAACTGAATTTCCTTCTAAAAACATATATAAAAATACTTTTTGGAGCACAGTGAAGAGAAGACATCATCCAACTTGGTACTGACAAAAAGGAAATGTTGGATGTATCCGTTTAAGAAAGCTGAAAGCTAAAGGAAGTGTTTAATTTGAAATACTATGTCTAAATTCTGTTATCTCAAACTTGTGAGAATTCACACTTGGGAAAACTTCAAACAGACAATTTATTTTGTGCAACACAGGTTACGTAAACATCAGATCCGAGGTTTAACTGTGCCCTTAAATGCAAATTCCCATGAGTTCAACACTTTATGAAACACAGGCTGTTAATTGAGAAAACTGCTTCACTACCTCAGATACTTTGAGGACATCAAGGAATATGACAGCAGTGTAGACACATGTCAGTGAGAAAATGTCTTGATCAGAACACTAATGACTTTGCTGAGTAAAGGATATTAAAGCCTCAGAAATGGTAACATAATTTTATAAAGGCATCACACAAACAATTTACTAAGAATTAACTTTACTGTGTGATCTACTGTGCACATGCAGAGTTCTGTAGCCAGAGAGGCAATACAGACAATTGAAGGTACAAAAAAACCCACCCCCAAAATCAGTCCTGACAAAGGTTTCCTTTCTTCTTTCAAACCCACACATTTGTTCTCCTCTCTGAAGGTATTTGCCCCAAAAAGTCTCCTACCTTAGCTAGCCTGATTCAGGTGATAATGTACTTGACAGACAGTGAACCTCGCTAAGCCTACTCGAAGTGTTCCTTGAGCCACCATCACTGCCAAGCTGTATAGTTGTCACCACAACCAGCAACAGGGACTCAATCTTCTCTTAAACTGTATTTCCACCATGAAACTCTTCTAAACACATTCAGTCTTTTGAAACAAATGCCTTTGTACCCAGCACAGGATATATCACAAGCAGCTAAGACACAAAATGAAAAGCAAAGCAGGTAGCATACCAAAAGGATAAGAAGAGATTCAGCCAGGAAAGCAAGGATAGACCGCAAGTAAACATATTCTTCCGTCCCATTTTAAGATGCAAACTATTAGGCTACTGTTGAGTCTTTTTTAATGAGTAACAGGTAACATAACTCAGCACAATGAGGATATTTGTGAGAGGCACCGGTTCAAGCTGCAGTGGGTGCCGACCCCTTTCAGTGACTCTCCAGGTGGAAGTGTTGGAACACCACAGGGAAAATCCAGACAAATTGAAAAAGGAGCACCTGCTAAAAGGGACACTGATGGAGAGGTCAAGGAATGGACCAGAAGAATATCAGAGTAAAGTCCATGAGGCCCACCCAGAAAGTGACTGTTAAAACACAGCCCCAGTTCCAGTTATATAAAAGGAGTAAGGATGGTTCCTCGAATCAAGTATTTCAGAAGACAGAAAAATCAATGCAAATAACCACTTAATAGTGTTTGGCCTTTACTAGAAAATGAGGTTGCATTAACATATCAAACATAACTTTAGCACTTGTATAAACAAATCATCTTTAACATGCTGTCAGCTTTTCAGCATTTTCTTCTTCAACCTGTACCTGTAACACGTTAACATAGTGTTACAGTGCCTGCCACATCTACACAGATTGATGAGTTATTTTTTGATCATTATTTAACATGATTCTTCAGTGAGGTGTTCCCAAAGTAAAAAGTTTAGACATTACACAAAAGTAAAGAAAAACCTGCAAGCCATTGAAGAAATAATGTTAGTAGGGACAAAGATGGAATACAGCAAAGCATTAACATCGGGCAGAGCAACCCCCTGTCCCCAACCATTTGGTCTCTGTGTAGTTTGTTTGTAGGAAGAGAACACCTATCCCCAGAGGTTTCATGCAGAAGCCTGTTTAACTTTGCACTTCTTAGGTCAATCAGGCTGTTCACGTGCTTTCAAAGAGACATAAATGTTTTGCTATACCAGGGTCCCTTGCTCTCATCTCATCGAAGTAGGATGGTAATGTCAGGTGAATTTCTCATTTTGTATTTCAGCACAGATTTGACTCAGGAAAGGGTACTGTGACACTCCCTGGCTCAGGAAGCAACAGCTAAAACTGAATATAACAGAAAACCGTAACACTTCCTTACTACAAATGCAGTCCTGGTGGCTATTTAATCCTGTTACATCTATATTTGCTTTTAATATTACTATATGGCATATAATATTTTTCATTGCCTTTCATTAAAAGGAATCCAAACTAACCTCTCCTGAACTTATGGCAATATGCTAGGGAAAAAAAAGTCAACACATTATGCCATTTATATGCTAGGGAAAAAGGAAAGGAATTGATTTGTCTCTGTTATTACAGGTATGGGGGTCAAAGTCTAATGAAACAAATGTACTAAGCTGAGGCAAAATTCTACACAAAGTTTTCCTGAATTCTGAACAAAATTTGATTGTCTTATTCAATTAGTACATACAAAAGATAATATTTCATTAGAATACATTTGTTCATCTAAAGTCCTTATCTAAACTCGCAGTGCTTACAGACTTAAGCATCAGCACTGGCATAAACACACGAGTCCACTGAGGAGCTTGCTGAAAAATGCCACAGTGCCTAGATGGAGGTATTGTAGTGTGCTTGTTCCTGTACTGACCTGAGCGAGGTCTGTCTGGTGAGGTAAGTGGATCTTTGGTCTGATCTGATTGCACCAGTCAGTCTTATGAGGCCTCCTTAGTTTAAAAATACATAACCACAGTCTCCCACAAATAGCTTAATTCTGTCATTAAACTTAAGGTAACATATTTTTATTCAAGTCACACAAAAATCAAAAGTGAGTGCTAAGTCACTCACTCTGGGTCAGCCAGTGCATAATGACTTGATTGCTTATCAGTGCCTTCACTTCAAACACTGAGTACTCTGCCACATTCTGTGGACTTTTACACACAAAGACCTTGCTGAACTGGAATTCTCAATTACTAAAGTAGTGTGAAATAAAAATAACCTCATTCCTACTGAATAACTTGGGAAAATGGTTTATGTTCTCCAAATTCTGGGAAAGTCAGAGTCCATTTGAATAGCGGAACTATTTTCCCACATGCATTTTTTTCCTTTATGCATTTTAAGTAAAACGCTCACGAGCAAAGTAAGTGACACACCATACACTGATGGAAAATGCATCAATACCATTGAAAGATAAGTTTATGGGGTACTGAGATCCTACTACTACACAGCATAATACTTTCAGAAGTGATAAAGTGCATCTATGTTTTGAAACTAGTTAACACATATTCATTGCAGTGAACAACTGAAGTACAAATAATTATCTCAGACCCCAAACATGAAAAAGACGAAGAAACAAAGCTACTTTTTCACCTGTTATATTTTTAAGTCTTCACCTGTGGAAACCTGAATACAATAAATAAGCAAGTGAAGCAAACAAAAACAATCCAACTGATTCTTCTTAGTCGGGTATTTTGCTCACCTTTTCTTACTTTGTTTATAATGATCTGTACTTCAGACTGGCTCCCAGTTCAAACATACCAAATGGAATGCAAGTGTTCTCACTCCGACTGCCCTTCTTCCCCCTCCCCTCAATATTTTTTTTTTTTAACAGTCTGCCCCTTGTCCCAAATTCATCACAATTTCTGGAGAGGCAAACATCTTGCGCCACTTGGATGCTATACACTCTTTCCTTTGCAGACAAAAATAATACCAAAGTCATCCAGTCAAAACACAAACCAACCTTTGGTGTCACTGTGAATTATGTACTTTGAACTGCAGATGTTTGGAAGCACTTATATAAATAGAATTTATCCTTTTTCTTCCAAAGTAATAATTTTAAAAGAAATAAAGAAACAAATTAGTTTCTACATAATAATCACTAGAAAATTTTTTCCATTAAATTATAATTTTGAATAAAGGTTTTCTAACCTCCTAAAAAAATTACTTCACTTCAAAGTTTTGGCAAACCATCAACAAATGTGTTTGAATGATTATTTATACAATGCCCAGCAGCTTAGAACTACTGGAATTTCAAGAAAGAAAAGTGTTTTTGTAGAGTTTAGGCCTCAGAAACATATGCATCTTTAAAAATTTATATTCTATATGTAAGAGAAACACTTAAATGTAAACACTTCCTTTTTTTTTGTAGCAGTGCAATGGTGTCTTGCTCCAAAAAGCTACAAAAAGAAATGCATCAAAATACAAATACAACATTTTTGTTTTCTTTGTCACTATGAGCCAGTTGCAACCTGTAACATTAAGGCAGATAATATGCTGTAGACATAACTAGGTTTCCTCCTACCATTCCTTTCCCTGTCTATTTCTGAACACTTCAAATGCGGCAAAACAAGTTTTCATGTATTTTCATTTTAATAGTTAAAGGAACTGTAAGTGCACAGTAAGACATTCAGAAAATTTAGGCAATAAAGTTTAACTGTTTACACCCTTCATGTGCAGCGATTCCACACCACTGAGTAGCACTATGATACTTACCCACCCAACTGCATTCTCTACATATTCTTACTTCCTTGCAATGATGGTATTTCAAAGATCAAAACAACCCTGATCTACTTCTCAATGAGTTCAGCACACACAGACTTTCCCAATCAAGGAAACTCATTATAAAAATGTGCAAGAAATAGAGAAAGGTAAAGGTGATGTTCTGGAGCCGTATGTGATTCACAGGTCAACCAAGCAGGGTTCCTGTGCTGGCTGTGCACTGGATGACCACGCCTGTGCTGACAGGGGCTGCTGACAGACTCCCGATCTGCAGGAGGAAACAACAGCGAGAGCTGCTGAAGCCACATAACTGGGTCACCTTCACCTTTTCCTGTGTCCATTGCATATAAGTTAACAAACTTACCTCACCTCTGAGTCGTTTCTAATCAAAACACAAACCTAGTAACCTGGAGTCAAACATTTATTCATGAGGCTGTACTGGGTCTGAAAGTAAGCAAAAATGCATTCAACTAAACTAAGAGTGTTTTTTTCCTAATTGCCTGTCATATATAAATAAGCAACTTCTGCTTTACACCAAAGTCACATTATTAATTCAATTTTTTAATTTCATGCCTATAAGTCTAATAAATAATGTATAAACTAAGCATGTAAGCAGATGAGTAGTACACAAGTAGTACGCCTGCTCACGCCCCATTGCAGTTTTAGAAAGACTAGACACTGTCACAGTACAATGAAATTATGATTTGCATATCAGTGTGTCGTATCCAAAAGCAAAGGAAACTACCAATACTCCCAAATAACTCAGCAAATGGAAAACACTAATTAAAATTTTATCATAAGAGTGAAAGAGCACTCAAGAGCCAAGATTCTCTTTTAAAAGTAATGACAAAAAAAAAAAAAGTAAGTCTTGATTAGCTAAATTCTAAATCACTGAATAAAGGTCTGCAAGTATAATAATAGCTATACTAGGAGCAGTTTCACTTTCAGTGGACATCAGCAAGTCCCAGCATACAGATACAAGGAACGATTTCAGAGTAGAAACTTCTGCATAGAAAATAATTCAGATTAATTAACCTCAACATCTTTAAAAACATTTAAAGAATAAAATTACACAACACCCATGAGATTTTGGAACAAATTGCCCATTAAAGTAGAATATGCATTAATATACTACTTACATGAAAATCAGGACCTAAATACCCTGCTGACAGCCTGAAATAATTTATGCTGTGGTTATGTACTAAGTAGTACTGCAAGAAATGTCCCCAAGAAGCAAGTCAAAGCATCTGAATATTAAAATACTATTCTGATCTTATTTATGGTCTTAGTATGCATTTTCCAAATCAATGCAACTCCCGCATACTCATGTGCAAGGCAGCTTTGGTCAAAGATTATGTATTCCTAATAAAAGGAAGGAACACAAATTTCAGAAAGCCATAAATTATGTTTTTTAATAACTTTAAAAAAAGTACTTCTCCTCCTTCATTGCCGTAAGGAGGAAACATAAGTCTTTCCTCTCCGAGTTCTTTAGTTTCTCCCTCCTTCAAATGCAGCATCTTTCTTCCTTTCTTTTGCATGGCAGAATGTACACACAACATACATTCTAATTCTCAGTTCTCATCTTGGCCTGTGTAAGGTTCACTCCACCACACTGCTTCATTTTTTGTCTGCATTTTTACTTCACTTTTTTCCCCATACATATTCTCTTTATTACATGATTCTTCTCAATAACTCTTCTTTAATTACACTCATAACTAATTATAACTTTTCGTAAACACTGACTAATCACTTTTTCCAACACTCAAATCAAGTTAGTAAATAGTACTTTCTGGTTTTGTGGGATGACAAATTAGCATTGAAAATTTAAGAATCTTAATCAACTAACAAGATCATGTCAGAACTGAGATTATTACACCCCAAATCTTTGCTTTATTGACTTGACCAAATGACACGGAGCTATTGCTTCGTGTGGCCACATGTTTTGCTGGTTCCTCAGAAGAGCAGTCAGCTCCATTACAACCAGATGGCCTGTGGCCAAGAGACAGCTTGTCAAACATCTGACAACACACCATGACAGAAAGCTGACAATTGCTTTTGTTTAAAGCCTTTCCCTCACCCCCACTTAATAATCTGCGGTGTTGGTACTCGAACAATATATATGGTAGAACAGAGGTAGTGAAAATGTGAAAGCTGTATGAAAAGGAGAAATTTTAGAAACTTTCACAGCCTAATCTTCCAACTAGATCTAGAAATTAAGAATCTGATTTGCAGATACAAGCAAGGCACTCAGCTGCTGACAAAGATTATGTTTTCAGAAAGTACAACCTTGTTTAATTGAATGTAACCAATATTAGTTGACAAGAAAACAAAATTTGGTAAGCAATCTGTCATTCTAATGAGCTGGTTTTCAAATAATCTTCAATGGATTTTTGAAAAATCCATATGCAAACAAGGCTATTGCTGAAATGTTAAGTTGGCATTTACTGCACAAAAGGACAGGAATACTTCTGGACCATCTTTAAATATCTTCACATTTTTCAAGAAAACAGTATCATGGATCACTGTATAGATGGCAGAGTTTTAAAATCTTTTTATTCTGATATTTAAATCATGGTATTGCAGGTGTACCTTGTAGTACATACTGTCTGTTTGTCTGATAAATTTCGTACTCTCAATTGAGCCATCAGCTGCCAAAGTAGCAGTTCTTGAATATTTTCTGGTGTACAATACGTCCACACAAAGCTTCTTTAACGTGCAATAAAAGCTACTTTAAACTAGAGATTATTGCAAACTAAAACACCAACGAGGTAGGTGAAAGCACAAATCTCCACAGATACGTCAGGGACAACAGACACTTTTTGAATAAATGATCTCAATCCGTAGTATTTGCTTTTTCCATGGACTTTTAGGAAAATTCAATACTGAAGGACATAACTATCTGAAAGCAATATTAATGTTAGTGTTTTAACTAAGAGTAAATGTGAGAATGAAGCAACTAATTAGAAATCTTCAAATGTTATTGTGGAAACAATTTCTGTCTCATCAATACAGAGAAAGTAACAGCAAATATAGGTAGGTAACAGCAAATACATAAAATTATATTCCAGACACCTTTTCCAATTTGTTTATATGCAATGAAAAGTGGAACGAAAATAATTTTTAAAAAAATCAAGAATTTAATCAGCTTTGCACAAACTTTAAACAAATCATACATAGCATAAAAAGGCATCCCACAAAGAAAGACTAGAGAAAGTAAACCAAAGCTCTGCAAAACTAAAACAAAACTACACATTTAGAAATTATGTATTGCTCAGCTTTGGTAACACAGAGAAATGCCTGTATGATTTTGGTACATGAATAAGACTGCAAATATTAAATAGAGGTTCAATCTGAAGATTCTATCTCTGTAACAAAATTTAGCTTTAGCTTCATTGAGGTGTTTTATGGAGATCGATGTAATGAGATATCCAAACAGATGCACCTTCTCAAGTGGGCTGATCCTGCAGCTTTGAGTAACAGTCACCTAAAAGTTTTCAGATATGTTACTGAAAAGCAGAAGTGCTTACACCTAAAATCAGCTGCCTTTGACATGTGCAATTACCAACACTGCTCTCACTCTGGCAATTCCACTCTTTGTGTGTTGAGGATCGGACACCCTAAGGGGGGAATAAATTAAGAAAAACACAAAGATAGAAGAATGTTTTGACAATTTCTAAAAGCAAAGTGATAGGCCTGCCTGCCAAAACAAACAAAACGGGTAAAATGCATGACTACTGCTGAGAAGAGTCTGGATACCACGGAAGACACTGTACATGACATAAGAGGAGAGACACAGCTGCTGGCTGGCCCTCCAGTAGTAGGCCAGCTGATGTGAATATTTAGCATAAGGTATTAACAATAATTTTGCTGTTTCTTCTTGGAGGCTGGCACTGGATGCTCTCCTTTTCACAGTGAGTCTTTCAAGACTTGTTTTTCAGACTAAGATTCAGTTGAAGTCCTAACATTTTGATCATGAACGGGACCCCAAGCGATGGGGCTGAAAAAATTCTTGTAGATTAAAAAATAAGAACTTTGTCTTAAAGATGAAGGAATTAAACTCAAAGAGAGGCCTGGTGCTCACTCCTGTACTGAACACAACACAGCAGAGCACTTTCGGGAAAAAGAGAGTGAAAACTATTGTTTCCTAACATTGCTGGGATCTGTAATATCATCTCTGACAAAAGAAATTCTTCATCATGATTATAACAAGACTTGAAAGAAATCTTACCTATCGGTGAAAAGTCATCTCAAGAGACAACTAGGAGCAAAGTGTTCATAGCCATTCTTTTAACAGAGCGCTTTACTCTGTTTTTTAGGGTTTCTCTAATCTTTGGTAATACTTCTGCAGATAGCAGAGAAAGATGTTACAGCTAATTAAGAAATAAGCAACTCAGCATAACTGAAAGATGACCAATAACTGTTGCACAACTTTGGTTAATATACCTAGATTTACATATTTACAGCTAGGAATTAACAACAGGTAATGTTAAAATTCCTCTCCCTCAAGATTGTTATCAATTCTATGTTATTAACAATATAAAGTATACCTTCATAAGCCTTACTGCATCAGTATTTTACACCAATTAAATACCGTGTACTTAGCCACATGTATTCTGTATTTCTGATAACAACTCCAGAACTGCCAAAAGTTGTCATACTTGTATAATTTAATACTGTTCTTTATCTGCAATAATTTTTCTTTTGTTATAGCTACAAGTACTATACTTTTTACATAGTCCCAGTTGCTTAAGGACCTCTAAGTTTTTCTACGTATTTGAATTGTGTAATTTTAAAAAGTATTTTCAATACAAAAGTAAACTATAAACCAGAATGATATTTTGTGCTTCAAATTCAACAATAAATCAAAAACATGACTGAAAAGAATGACAACAAAGCATTAACATCAGAAAGCATTAAAAAGTTCCCTGACAACAGCATCTTACAATCACATGCAGACTACATGCAATAGGAAACCCTGTCCTTCATTTGCAATAGAGGGTAATGGAAGCTAAATTTTTCTTGTTCTCAAGCAACTCAGCTTGAAAAATAATTAACAGTGAATAAACAGAACATGGAAAAGAGGCTAAATCCTAGATACTCACAATCTGAAGCACGAAACAGTAAAGCCATACAACAAACAAATGTAGGCATACTTGGTGAACCAGACAAAGATAAGTTAATGCTACTGTGAAATCTCTCTTTCATAAAGAGAATATTGATAGATTTTCTTGTTCCTTTTTTTTGTCAGGAGTATTACACACTTTAAACCAGAATATGTAAAATAATTTAATCAAGCCTAAGGACTTGGAAAAAATGATTAACAGCTTCACAACCTAAAAAAAAAAGTCATGATGTTCAGACCAAAGAGAGAAAATTGCCATTTTGGTAATTACCTGATCATTTAAAAACAGTTAAAAATCTAGAAAGAAACGGAACTAATAAAAACATTTTTAAGTCCCACATTTCACAGTCATCTACAATTCTGTTGAAAATGAATAATCAGCTTATCATCATCACGGTAATTTTTCCTTATGTCCTCTGCTACTGCAAGACCTTAGCTGCCTTGCTTATCTCTCTTTACAGCTTAGCACACATGCTGAATCATAAGGATGACTGTGGAGGGTACTGCAATGCTGGAAGAGAGGTCAATATTTCACCTCAGGGACTCTGGAAATAAAAGTAAATTAAGTCAACAAAAAGTAGCTCTATTCATTCTTCTTAGCTCCATGTCCCACAATACTCTTAGTCAATTACTGATGTTGTAGAAGTGGCACGATCAGCAATAGAGCTTGCCTGCTATTCTTCGAAGATATCTCCACTGCACAATTAAATCCAAACTCTACATTCTGTGTACCATTTTATTTGCAATTTATACTACTAGTCTGAACCCTATTTGTCCTTGAAGGAACCAAGTTCATTTACATCTTGACAACAGGACAAAAATCATCACCAGAAAAGTCTGCATATAAAGTAGTCAATAATTTTCAAAGGAAAAGTCTGAATACAAACGTACTAGAATACTTTCTCCGAGAACACTGATAGCTTTTACTTCTCTATTTATTTTAATAAATCTCATTCTCTTTCTTAAAATCATCTCACTTTTATCCTTAATTTCACGTAATACACAATTTGCATGCTACTTAGCACTTTCTCTACTTATTATGCTTTGTTCTGCACCATGGAGTGCTATCTGAGAAAACAAATTGGATTCCTTTTTTGATTTAAGCAAACTCAAAGATGCACTCCAGGAATGCACCTAATGCATTCTGACACAAATGGTATTCAGTCCATAGGATTTGACTACAGCTAGTCTGACAAAAAAAACCCAGATGAACAAAACACCCCAAACCAAACCAAAGAAATGCCCCCCTCTCCATTCTGGGAAGGTGTTAATGTGGATATCAGATGCTGAGAACTACTTCATACTCCATATCCACCCCTATTTGTTCACATTACTTGCTAATACAGGCATAATAAAACACAAATTGCGACTTATGAACATTGAAGAAGGGTCAAGAGAGGAAAAGGAAGTGAACAAGCAAGCCAGGCATATTAGCCTTTTCAGACGCCAGATTAATGATAAAAATGAAACACAAAAATCTTCTTTGTTGATTATCAACAGAATTCTTATGCAAACTCATCTGTGTATCCAAAATAAGAAAACAATTTTGCATGAAGTTTCCTTAAAAAGTTGACTAAGGAAACCAGCTATTCATACAAAGCACACAACTTTATTTTTTTGCAGCTTTTAAGAAAATCCAGCATTTTATCCAGCAAGTAACCAAAGTGAAATCCGATTCAACACTCAGTACCTAACTCAAAACTGTCAAGTCTTAAACGGAAAACTTACTTAAGGTACCTCTACAAGAGTTTTGGTACCTATATACCTTATTGCATGCAGAGTGATATTCTTCAGAGGGAATACTGTTTGAATTCTGCTTTTATCACATTGGAAGTTTCCTCTAAGTGTTGCTGCTACTGAAATAGGTGATCAATAAGCATACAAAACACTTTTCCTCTCTTTCGTCCTAGGGTTTTGACATTAAATATTTAAATTAATTCCAGAAATTGGTTTGAAAGTTTAAGCTGTGTGAATATAAAGCTTAGCAGCATGATAGATGAGTCAAATACCAATTAATGGAACAAGCTTGCATGCAAATTTACTGCCATTTTCAAAGGGGTGAGGAGTTTCTAGGTACTGAAGAGAGGATGAATGTTCAACTGGAAATTCATTCAAGTTTACAATTAAAGATATCAAGCTTGATCATGCCCTCAAATACTATGCAGACATGTATTTTCTGAATTCTGCACAACACACTGTTTGCAGAGGAACAACAGGTGATTTAACAATGCAAACAATGATGTGTCTCCGGGCATCATTCAGTCAAAACCTTATGGCAGCAAGAAGAAGAAATGCAGCATCAATTAAAATTTTGCTTCTAAAGCTCGAAAAGAATAACCGTAATCCCTCTCTTCTAGGAAACACTTCATTAACATTTACATATTTACTCACACTTAGCATTCATGGACTCAATACAAAAGTTCAGTATAAGAGCTCCTCAGGGTAATTTCCTTCAGATCCTCCTCTCCCTCCTCTAATGACCTATACATCTGACCTGCACTTCAAGCTGCAAGAAGTATTAACTCAAAAAATACAAGACCTCATGCAACCAAAGCCTCACTGAAGTCTCAACTAAGGAGTAAGTTGCAAAATACTTGCTTTCACTAGTGAAATTCCAACTCCAGTGAAACCAAAGAGTTTCATGCTCTATTAACAGACACCTGCCTACAGAGAAATCACAACCTCTGCTACATCAATGTGAGAGACAAACTGACACTACAAATTAGATCTGTAGTGTCCCTAAACCTTATCCTACTATCCTGTTTGAACATCTCACCATTCCTCAGATTTCTTAATGCTTTGAAAACTGTGAATTACATACCCTGATCAAATTAAACAGAGCACTACGGCAAAAGATTAAACAGGTGTTATTTTTTGGGGGGACATTCTACACAAATCAGAAAATCCAATGTAAGAAACCAAGAGGATTCTGTTTGGCCAGTTTCCTCTCTATTTAAGTCTCCAGTGGACTGAAGTTCCTACTTCACAGGCAAAAAATACTTCATGATCTTCTAAATGTAGCCAAATATTTAACTGAATATTCTCCTGGAAAATATTCATGCTAAAGCCAGCACAAATATATCCAAGGTAGAGAGTCAGAGCACACCTAACCATCTTGGAAAGTAAAGAATTATTATATTTTCAAACTGGGTTTGTTTTTAGAAAAAGTAAGTAGCCAAGTAGTGAAGAACCTGCCGTTTTCTGAGATGCAAAAGATTCCTGATGCTCTTCAGCATCATTCACAATAGTTTTACTCCACACGTCCTAAATACAGCAATCACTGGCTTGGTTTGGTGTTTGGTGAGATTCGCTTGGTTTATTCTGAGAAGGAGCAAAGAAAACATGGATTTAACCATGTTCAGTGTAACATGGACTTCCTAAAACATGGATTTAGTCAAACTTGAAAAAGATTATCTTTATTTGGGTACAGAGGAAATGAAATGTGACATTTTAAAGCACTGTTGCAGTGCAATGCAATTAAACAGACTTAAACTAATATTGCTAATCACAACCACTGCTCATATAACTTGGCTTTTTGTGATGTCTCTTCAGGATCCGTTTTAGTCAGCATTACCTCCAAAGAAGAGACTGTGAACTTTACCTGAGGCCACTAATGTGAGTCCCAGTAAAACTGACAACTATTTCATCAACTCCTCTTTCTTTACTCCTTGCACTCACTGTGCAATTTTTAATGTTAAATCTCAAATGATTTTTCTTTTTTAATCTACTCTCTATCTTACTCCATATCCCTATTGCTTTCTCTCAGGACTTGGACTAAATTCACAGGGCAAAAGGGGTATCCTGCAGACTGGTGTCCTCTCTCTGTTTGACCATTCTGCTGGCAAGGAATTTCCCCATTCCCATTCATTAGCTACCTCTCAGAAAAAAGGATGCAAATGAGAACAACAGCAACTTGCTGTTGCCTTCCCAAAGGAAACCAGCCATTAGAGTGAACGAGCATGGTTCTTGGATCCTTGAAGTACAATAAACATCCCCTTTGCTTTCACTTTCCTCCTGAAGTAAGTCCATGACTAAAATCATCAGTACCCAACAGCAGCTGCCTGTTCACAAACAACTGTGAATACAGCATCCTACCTCTTCTTTTCCTGTTCCCAAATATCAGTGGCAAAGGGAAAAGGAGGGTAAGCACCTTGTGAGAGCACGTAGGAGGATACCGTCAGATATGTTCCTGCCAGCCAAGAACTTGATTAGCATCCTTAAGCAAGAAGCGCCAAAGGCCACCAAAACACAGAGTATAAAACCAAACTGCTAATTAAAAGTACAAAAAATAACATCCCAAACTGTGGTTTGGCTTGCAAAGGGATCACCTCTGTCCCAAGAGTCATGAGGAATTGCAACCTGTCACCTGAGTACTCCCCAGTTAAGGGTCCAAGATGTGTAAGTATTTTTTTTCATTTACATTTCTTGTTTTCACATTTCATACAGCTCTTAGATTTACTGCCTCAATAAGATCTGTTCACTCATGTGTGCTGAGAATGCCTTAGTGCTCTGTGAATCACAGGTAACACAGAGTTCTACACACTACTTGGTGTAAAAGGAGGAAAATTGCTTTAGCAGAACAAAAACAAAAAAAAAAACTAGCAAGAAGCTGACTAGTTGTAAGTACAGACATTTATCAGTTATTAGTCATTAGTCGAAACTCATAATGATGGGAAGTCAAGCATAGTGCATCTCGTCATTGCTTTCAATGATGATAAAGTGCTGCCTGCTGCCAAACAGCGCCTCAAAATGGAGAAGGATTCTTTAACTTGCTTCAGATGAGCAACTGGGTGCCTGCCAATTTTTTACATGAACAGCCATAAGCATGTTCCTGCACAGCAGGATGTGGTCAAACTATTCAAAGCTGTAAAACCAGGTTTGCTTGCCAGTTATGTTATTGCTTCAAGATCAGTGTACTAGAGATGATACTTTGCCAGTCATGAAACCGCTGATATTCCTTAACAGCAAATTATACACCTTTAGTATTTAAAACTCTGTATAGAACTGACTGTTACCAGTTAAAAAACTCCCACATTTACCGAATTAGTTAGGACTGGAAACATATCACCATCTCCTAATCTCTTAATGAGCTTTAAAAAAATCACTTCCTTCAAGCTGCACCAATTAAAAGGTCCCCTTTCTTGTCTAAACCAGAACAAAAGTAATCGTAATGACTTACTCAAGTCTTCGGCTGCCAACCCTGCAATGATATGAACATTCCTGTCCATAAGGTATGATGTGGCTAATAGGTGGCCGAGACATTGTACAGTATTGCCTCCTGCTGGAAACCACTTCTTTAGAGTATTTTATGAAGATCACACAATGTGACTACACCATATGGAATCTCTACTAAATTAGTCTGTCACTAACTGGATTACTCAAACAAGAAAGATTTCTGAAGAAAGGTAAAACTGTTTTACGATCAACTGGACAAATACGTTTTTTCCTTGAATGGGTTAAAAGACAAAACTGAACATTACAGACAAGAAAATGGTGTTTTATTTCTTTCGGAGGATCAGTCATAAAACACACTGAAGATCCTCGGTATCACACAATATCTGTTCACTAACAAACATATCTTAGCAAATACAACCAAACTGTTGAGTTTGTTTTTTCAAGGGGGTTGATACAGGAGAAGATGGATGTCAATGTTTAGTCATGCTTTAGTTGTTTGTTTATTATTCACTTGAAAATACATACTAAAAGTAGTATCAAATATTTGAGTTTATACCATTTCATTTGTTTTCACACATACAAAAAGTAGTTTGCATATTTGCTCAGCAATCTAGTGAAAGATCTAAGATTACATACACTTGCACAGCTCAATACAGTGATAGAAATGCCTCAATCTGCTTCCTAGCAAGAAGCAATGTTCATGTTGGAAATCTCAAAACATACGCAGAGGTTCTTGAATGTTACAGCTAAAAAAAACATTTTCATGGCCTTTCCAAGACATGGACAGTGCTCTTCATTTTTTGAAGAATCAAAAAATTATTCAAATAAAATTCAAATAGAAGAATCGCAACTAGCTAATCACTGAGTGTGCTGCAACTGCAGCTCAGTAGTATAGCTACCAGAAAAAGCATTATAAAACTGAATTTAAAAGACTAGTTGGAAGTAATCTGTCTTTACCTGGTCATAGGAAATGCAGATTTCATAGAATGTCCATTCTCTAGAAACGTAACATATTCCTCACTTGAAATCAAAGCAGTATGTTCGAGCTGCGAAGGCTTTCAAATTATTGTTTCTTACTGAGAAAAATCAGAAATCCTGTAAGTTAACACCCAAGAGCTAGATACTACTCATGTTCGCTGTGCTCAATTGTCAAATGCCAGGCCATCGCAAAGAAAATCACAGCGAAAAGTAACAGATGCAGCTTCACTAAACACAGTCAGTCCGAACACTTGTTAAAGTGTAGGTAGTTCTCTATCATATGCAACCAGTCGTGGTGGTCACTCAAAGGACACTGCTGTCTCCAGCACCACACAACAGCAACCAGGAACAGAGCAACACCATGTATCATGAAACATTCAACCTCCATTGCCCAGTGACCTCTGAACTTTTACAAATGCATTTTCCAGAGGATAGCCACAGCATGCTAATGGTTTACTCTGTTTCTTCCTCTTCTCAACCTGTTCTCAATCCTCCCCTTCATATTTGATGGCACTTCCACAAAAAGAAAAAGATTTTAACTTGCAGATGCTACGAATGCCTGAGGCAACCCCGGATCTAACTTCCAATAATTTGCATTTGTTATGCTAAGCATATACATCCCCTGAATTATATCTAGTCCCTTTGTGGTCTAATATAGAATCCCTCTCCTATTGTTCTTGCTGTTAGCACTGTAATAACTACTGCTATTGCAATGTTAACAAAAGACTACTAATAATTCAAGTATGGTACGAATTCCCAAGGAATCATCAAGTGAGAAACACAGGCTGAAAAGGTAGCTTCAATTCCAAGGACCTATTTTCTAGATTCAACAGTAACAGCTGTAAAAGCATCACATATTTGAAAATACACGATGAATAGTTTTATTAATAACAATTAATTTAAAACAATGGTGGTATAAATGGCTAGCGGTATCATAGTACTAGGCTTAATATCAAATATTTAAATTTTCATTTGGTGAGGATTTATTATTCTGTTGATTTATTTTTTCAGCTGCAGCATCTACTTAACATTACGTGTGCTTTTTGCTGATATGTCTAAAGATGGCTTTGCTAGTGGTGACACTTGAGCCATTACTATCTAAAATAATTATCTTCATTAATTTTCAAGCTGATTACTACGAAAATATTATTCCTTAAACAGGCAGCTTAAAATAAATTAAATTAAAATGTGTATTAAAATGCCTGACAATGATATTCTTCTGACATTTACAGAAGTTTTATGGTCCAAGTATGCCTGAAAGTCCACTTCAACAAGAAATCAAAAACTGAAAAAATGAAAATAAAAATATCAAGAGATCCTTCTTTTTTGCTGAAAGCTTTCCTGTTACAAGCTGCTCACTTTTCAAATGCCCTGTGCAAACTTTTGGAAGGGGTATTGGATGTTTCCCAGTAGCTGTGCTGGGAAACATCCCAGCAATATTATTATAAAAGCAAAAAAGTAGACTGAGAAAGTAAAATACCACCATTAATACATTAAAATTTTCTGCAATACATACTTGACAGACATAAAAAATATTTTAAGCATCAGGCAGATGGAACTTTCAAGGTTAAAGTAGTTGAGAATGCAAAAACAATGACTGAAAAAAGCATGAAAATTACAGTGTGTGTAGAGAAGGCACTTTTATCAGAAGACTTCTCAATAGAACATAAATTCAATTAACAATTAGATCTAGTAGAAATTAGTTACATGTGGGCCAACTTTGGTTACTTACATTAAAAATCAAAATTTTTAGTATTGGAAGAGTCAGATGAAATTTCTTGTCTGGCATAAATACATAAGGAGCTTCATCCAGTCTAAGGTCTTTTCTCAGGAGATACATTCCCTGCTTGAACTGTTCCTCCCTACAACTTATTCCTATTGAGTTAAAATTACGTTAAAAAAATGGTGGGCAAAAAACCCAAACGCAAACCAAACAAACAACAGAAAAACTCTTCCATGAGATGAGAAAAGCAAGGAGACTCTCTTTATGGTGAAGAGAATGAAGACAATTACTGTTCTGTCAGAATAGGAAATTGCAGGCAATGAGTGACCTGAGCAGAAAAAAGAACCCAGATTCTTTCAAGTCACGTAGTGGACGGGTAAGACTTTGAGAGTCAAGGACCACATGCTGATTTTTATCTCCTGAATGTAAAGCAACAAAGGGAGGAATTGCTTGCATTGTTGCATGTGGTACTGTTACCTTCTTTCAATGTATATTTTTGCTACTTATAACCCTTTATAAATCCTTCAGTCCCAGTTAACTGTCATCCAATGCATTTTACCAATACCGCATAAGCCCTTAATAGCTTTTTAGATTGGTCAACTCACTGAAAACTATTTTGTTTTAGAAAGAAGACAGACAGTAATGAAGTGCAAAAAATACAAATATAACTTTTCTCATGAAACACAGTGATGCCATTTTAATGGGCACTACTAACATGAGGAAGAAGTTGATCAGCAATCAGGCACTTACAACAACGGCTCCCCTTTGAGATTTTCAGCAGAGAAAAGTAAATGAAATAATTTTCTTCCCCAAAACTAAAACAAAAACCAACAAAGAAAAATCCAAAAAAAGAGAAAAAAAAAAAATTTGCTACTGAGTGATTATATACTTGTAGAGACTTACTTGAGATAAAGCAGCATCCCGTTGTTCAATTACTGCATTCATTTCCTCGGCTATTATTTTCTTTTTACGTTCTTTGGTCCTGTGTATTCGGTTCAGAATTATAGCTCCATTCTTCAGTATATCTATCCCTGTGTCTGCATTGTTTATTCTGTTCAGTAATTCCTGTAATGTCTACCAACAGCATTATATGTTAGTCAGACATGAAGTTTTAATATATTTTATTTAATATAGGGTTTTAATTAATAGGCACATGTGAATTGTAAATTGACTGAGTGAAGTTATTGAATTTTCATATTGCAGCAAAGATGTACATTATTAGTGTGTCAATTCTTCTTTTTCCCACATCTTAGTTCTTGAAACCCACTCAATTGAACTTAAGCCTCTAAGATATAAGACTGACATCAAGAAATCTCCTCAGAGAATGGCTTACCATGTCATTTTCTTCAGGGTTAATATTTTCTAGCCTAGAAAAAAGGGACACAGAAAGCCTGATCAGTAGCATTTCCTTAGTGCAGCAAAATGAGTTCGCTTTTTAAATCTTTAGAACCTCAAGTAATTTCATTCTACTAGTCTTTAGAGTCAACCATGACACTGAACATATTAAAGTGCCACCTGCTCGACTCCATCTTTCAATAATGCTCCATATCTTCAGCACTGACTTCAGACTGTTAAGTTATTAATGTTTACTGCTATATATGACTACAAGGATCAATTGTTCATATGTGCTTAGATGAAAAAAGTTCCCCAGTGATAGAAATGACTGATGCTTTTATTTTATTTATTTCTGGACTTACAACTTTTACCTGATGTATTTTTTTTGTTTTTACTGCACCCCAAATGAAACAGAACATGACATTTGTTGATAGGGTTTTTTTCATTTTTAAGTAATTCTTTTTCCACGTCTTTCTTCCAAAATGAGGGAAAAATCCCAAACCAGTTGAAGTTACTTTAAAAATAGTTTGATTTTATATCTTGCATAAAATAGGAAGCTAAGCCAATTCTCTGCAAGGCCCTTATTTAATTCTGGAACAAACCTGCTTGCACTTTCCTCCCTTTCTATTTCAACAGAACATATATTGACCTGTCAAATACAAAGAAGATACGACGAATTTAGTCATACAGCATTGAACACTGGCTGTGCAAAAGCAGTAAGTGATAGCACACAAATCTAATAAATGGAATAGTACACATTTTATTTTACCTAAGGTTAGTTAAATGGACAGAGGTCTCTTTTCTGGAAAAATGA
Source organism: Cnemophilus loriae (assembly GCA_013397755.1). Lineage (NCBI taxonomy): Eukaryota > Metazoa > Chordata > Aves > Passeriformes > Corvidae > Cnemophilus > Cnemophilus loriae. The sequence goes on from VZTF01000398.1 coordinate 1,303,296, forward strand.
GCATATGAAAGTTACCTTACCATTCCATTGCTTCTTACTTAATGGTGACTTCTACTAAAAGTAGCCTATGATATTTTAAGACAGATATAGTACCATTAAACATCTTCTAAACAGCAACACTTTTTCAACAAAAAAAAGTTGCTCCAAAGCCATGATTTTAACTAGAAAACATCATAGAACACTTGACAGCATGCTACCACATTTTCCATTAGTTTTAGCAGATAACAGTACATAAGGCATAGCAAATCAACCAGTGTAGAAATTAAGTTTTTAAATTAAAAAGAAGTATTTCAGAATATACTCTCAGTGTGCAACAGCTGGTATATTTATATGGCATTCACAAACAGTAACTAGTCCAACATATTCAGTCAGCAACAGAACTAAACAAAATAAAGTAAAAGCTAACCTTTGCTGGGTTTTACTTTACTTCATAAAGTAACGCAAATAATAAAATAACAAACATAATATTAATTATTATATTATTATAATAAATTCTCAGAGCCGGATCCTTGCAGAGTTCCTGCTTTAGGTTTTTACATTGTTCTAAGTGCCACTTCATGTGGGACTCAGAAATGGATCTCCAGCTAGTTTGTATTCACAATGAAAAGAACCGTATTTGTCAAAGTAAATTGGCAGGACTGACCCAGCTTCTCCAGAGGACTTCCACACTGCTAAAAGTGCGGGTCAACAAAATCACCCAGCCAACCAACAGGCTGGGTACGCAAGACACCTTAGAGAGAAATGGGAGTGGGAAAAAGAACATGAACTTCTGCCATAAGCACACCTTCGGCATATTAGTGCCACAAGGGATCTGTCTGTAGGTATACAAACACCTCCTTAGGTGACAGTATTTTTAAAAAAGTAGCATCCAGAGCTGTGTATTTGCCCTGCTAAGTCTCCCTATGCTGTGCATAGACAATGAATGAAAACCTCGTGATTTTAAACAGCAGTAACCAAGAATTCCTCTTCGCCCCATTTCTAAACACATTCTGTTAACATAACCCCTAGGGCCAACAGGGCTGAAAGAATTTTGGTTGTTAGAGTTAAATAATGACAATAGAACTGCTCCAGCTGCTAATTTAAAGAAAGCATTAAAGCATTTGATAAAGGTTGGCACGCTGTTCAATACTGCCCTCTTGTAAAGTTCTCTGATTGGAATAAGTCCAAAGCAGATGGAAAGAGTGACCTGTGCTCTAAAACTTGATGAGTATGGCACAAGTAGCCAATGTTCTTTATAAAAACCCCAAACCTCTATGTGCTCCACATCTGAGACATCATAAGAGAACTCGACCTTTTGAACAACCACCATAAGGAAGGAAGAAAATATCAAGGGCGGTAGTTATAAAAGAAACTTAGTGTTCTCCACAGGGAAATCTCCTATACCAGTTCTGAGACTGTGAATGGCATCAGGGTATCAGACCTCTCTATAAAGCATTGGAAAGAACACCCAAGTGGATGACAGCCAGTACAATTGCTGTTCTCTAAATGGTAGCTATAAAGTATAATAGCTTGGCTCCAAACTATCAGTCAAGGGACTTACTGACTCTCCTGGGAACAAGTACCGCTTTGGCATTACCAGTGTTTTGTCGAGTGGGGAGTTGGTGGAGGAACTGCTGCTTGTTCCAAGGGGAACCTTTTGGCTAAGGAACCCCTGGCGGTGCTGCTTGGCACTCTGCAGGCCAGCTCTCTCACCAGCGCGACGGAAACACGCAGCCACTCACACTGAGCTAGCCAGCTCAGGCGGTACTAGAGGCAAAGAGTCAGAGGCGGCCCTTGCTGGGGCACCAAAGTTTATTACTTATCTGTCTCGATGCAGTCCAAGGAGGCAAGGGAGCAGGGGAAAGGGCAAGGCAAGGGGGAAGGGACCAAGGGACCAGGGCAGCAAGGGGGCAAAGGGGGAAGGACGAGGCAAAGCAGCAAAAAGGGGCACGCTTCCGTTTGGGATAGCCTTATATAGAGATACAGGAGGGAGGTGAGGTAATACAAGAACAACCAATGGAGGGGATGGAGTGGGGGCTGGATTACATCCTCTTAAGGGATGCAAGGGGTGTCTGTCTGTTGGCCAATCAGACAGACAGAATCTCCATAGGGTCAATGGGAGAGGCCTTTGTCACTCAGGTAAAAAGGGAGTCTTACATTTTGGGGCCTGCCCACCAGTGGGCTCCCTCTGTACCTGGGCTTTCTGGCCCCCCAGCTACCACAACTGGTGGTTCAGCCAACACAGCACCAGTGTATCCAGTGCTTTCTGCAATGACATGCTTTTGAGGAAGGTACTATGCATGTTCTCTGAAAAACTGAGTTTCTTCTCTTTTCTCATACTTCTGCTTAGAACTAAGTCAGGTTTCCAGAACATGAGTGAAACAGACAGAAGATGAAGAGAAAACAAGTGAAGGTGTTCTGAGCGATTCACGTGTGTCACGAACTGCCACCCATGTGTCTATGGATTCCACTGCAGAAAAAGCAGCAATATGCCAGGAACCCAAAAGTCATTGACTAGGTTTATTGACCAGAATAATTAATTTTCTGCAGTACTTGAGTGCTTTAAAACCAAAGGTCTTGAGTTTATGCTATTTTTATACAGGATCGTGTGATGCTTGGAGCCATACAAAACTTTCTTTACTCGTGAAACATACAAGATTACAAGACTGGCAGAAGAAACTGGAGACTCAAGTAAGGCTCACAGTTCTGATGCCTCTTATGGGACTTTAAAGTACATCTACAATTTTATCAGAGATTGCTGTTTAAGGCAAGATTTCAGATGCATATGCACACATAATGGGCTCCGTAGAGACATTTAACAAATTATGCATCAATTCTTGTGGGTGTGCAATCTCCTAATCTTGCTACTGAGTCATACTTGTGACAAACAGCGAGGCTGTGACGAACTTCAGTAATTTGTAAGTTCTACAGAGTAATGATGGACAAACTATGCGCAGATTATTGAAATTAATTTAGATAATATTCTCTGGCCTTAAGTATAAAAATACCCAAAAGAAGATGACTGGTTTTCTGCCCTAAAGGGGAGTGTTCTTAGTAGAATCAATTATTTAAAACATAATTGCCTGCCATTTAGTTAACTAACAACTGCGCGTATTCAGTCTCCTGCCATGAAAAGCTTGTTTGCTTTGTATTTCTCCTGGCAGAAAAGTAAGAGAGATTTCTCAGCCGCTCTAGTCTTTGTGGGACAACCCTTTGGGGGACTAACAAAGATGATAACCAAGATGATCACAACTCAGATGGACAAGGATTGTACGGAGAAGCAAACTGTAGCTTTGAAGTTGCCTATATCCCAAAGGGAGAAAGAAACCACTCTTTATCATTTTCTCCTGACTTAGTTCTGTTTAACATAAGATTGCCTATTTCTGCTGTGTTAAGATGGCATACATAAAAATCTGTGAACTATTAATTGTACCCTTATTCCTTACAAACTGCTCCTACACTAAAGATAAGAAAAAAAACCCATATATTTTTACTGTGTCACCCATATCATTAGTAGAAATTTTGCTGAAGGAAATGTCTAGTGGGCTTAAAGGCTTGATTGATTTCCTATATGTTGCAGCTTTTGACTGACATCTTGGTACTCTGTGTCAAAAGATCCCTATAAAATGTCACATTCATCTTATTTCTCCTTCAATAAATCAATACCAAAGCTTTTGATTATATTTTTAATTTCTGTGATCAAAATTATTCACCTTCTCTCAGTCTCCAGAGAAGAATATGGTTTTACATGATTGCTAACAAATTAACCAATAACACAGTAAGACTAGTCCTCGTCTATTTTATTACACAGATAATAATGTGCTAAGTTTTCCTATAACCACTGTTGAGCAGTTTATGACTGTCACCGACTGACACAAAAGCCTTTTTCCATGGCACAGGAAATGCATACTTACTCTTTGAGAGACTCTTCTAAACGCTGGACTCGTAGAAATGCCTCATCTCTCTCTTCATTGGCTAACCTAAGCCTTGCCATGACAGCCTCATCACGTTCCCGTTGAGCAGAATAAACTTCTTCCACCAGAACTGCAAAAGTGTGTTCAACAAACAAGTTTGACAGGGAAAAGCACTATTAGATGCACTTATTTTGGCCTTTGCCACCACCTAAAATCAACACTTCTCCAATGACCTTGGATTATTCTGCATAAGGTCTATATTACTTCTTAGACGCAACACTAAATCGCTGTTAATTGCTACAACCAATACTTTAAGGTATTAAATAAAGCTGTATGTTTTCAAATTTACTCCTACAAAATCTAACAGGAAAGAAAGTGCTTTGCTGGGCATTCTGAATACTTGCTTAATGGAAAAGTACTTCTTTAAGCTCAGAATCATATAAGACCCTAGCAAGTTTCTTCTAGGACACAGAGTTAAAAGTAATCATACATTAAAACTACTACCATCAGAGTACTCCCTATCAGTGTGGCACAATGATATTAAAAATTCTAGTATTTTTATAGTCTGTCTCTGGTATCACACAAGTGGCACAGCTGGCATCTCTCCTTCTCTGCCAAGCCTTTACTTTATTGTGTAATATACTGTTATATTAGCTGTTACAGCATACATGGACCTTGGAGCATTAGGTACCAATAAACTAAGATTTACTGTCTATCCTTGGGAGCAAACTAACACCTTCAAGTCATTCCTCATCCTGAGCTTACATTTTCTCCCTGCCTCTCCCCTGTCAATATGTCTAACACCATCTCTGGCACACTGCCAGAATCCTTACCTCGACCCTGCCTCCACTAAAATCTTTATTCATACTTTCATCATTTCCCTCTGCAATACTGCAAATCTCTCCTCACAGTCATCATAAAACCATGCATTCAAAATGTCTAGGGACTTTCAGTATGCTGTAAGACCGCTGTCACTCCAAGACAGAGGACTATGTCCTCTCTCAGTGGAACCTCAAGAATTTCAATTGAGATCTGTAGGTTCCTGAATTCTCCATTCTCCTTGTCCCTTCTAGTCTATCAAACTGGGTTATAGCCATAGCCTCCTAACATCACACTACAGTGTTTTTCAAATTTTGGTATTTATTTCTTAAGAACTTTCTGTATTAAGCCATTGCTGCTGGGCTTCCTTACTCCCTTCAGAACTCTCTGCTCCTCTCTGAACCACTGCTTAAGTCATTAAGATCTCAAAGAAAGGCTTCCTCCCTCTTTACTTCCTCCCTTTTACTAAAAGCCTAGAGCTTTTGTCCCTCCATTCTTACCTAAACTGACATTAACTTTTTTGCCTTTATTTGTTATTTTGATCTTACTTCACCTCTGTACATTATTGCACATAAACTTCATAGTGGAATATATGAAACATATTGTTCTTCACAGAATGAAACAACAGAAACACAGTAGCACGTTTTTGTAACAGCTATATTGCTGGCACAAAACACACTTTATCAGTACCAAGAAAAAAGGAATCTTCTTGGGGAGATTGACTTCTCTGGGGAGAAGACTGTCACTGAGGAGTAAGGAAGCATTTTCTGCAGGCCTAGTAAAAAGTTGCAGGCTAACAGCAGATTAAACAAAATCAGACAGGGAAAGGCTAAATGTTACTTCTTAAAGTGCAGTCCCTCCCCTCACAAAAAGTCTGCAGAGGAGCTACAAGCCTAGTCATCAGGCCAGAGCTGTAACAAGTTGTGTCCCAACAACACCAACAAAAGAAATTCAGCATCAGAAGCACAGATTTTGAAATGTATGCAAAAATTAACAAACACTGATTAAATTCTCTTTCATCCAGAAGAACAGTGTCTTTTTAACTTGAACATCTATTTCCCCTGTTTGCAACAAGAAAGCTTTGCTCGATGTGGAATGGAGAAACTAAGACAGGAGTAAGGCAGCTATGACTGCATTTGCACTGGCTGGTATCCAGCAATAAGTTTGCAGCACTTGCAGAGAATGCATCTGATATCTGCAAAGGTAGGTGGCTCAGCAAGGACAAGAAAAAAACTTATGAGGGAACCTAGGCCGTGCATTTCAGCTCAGCAGATTTCCACTTTGATTGCCAAGATCTGTGATGGCAGGGCGACCAGGGCCAGAGCACTGACTGCCCGGATAAAGTACAGTGCAACTGCTATGTCCTGACTGGATCTGCAATACACAAGCAGTTTGATTCTGTGTGGTAATTATTACCTATCAGTACCTTAATATATTTGTTTGTTATAGTTTTTCCAGTAAATTACATCTGTTTATCAAGCATCATGACAGAGATACTTCACAGAGAGCCTTTCCATAAAGCTGGAAGTGGAAACACTATGCAATTTTCACATTGAAAACAACTGCTGCAATGAATAGAAAGTTGTCTAAAATAACTGAAGATTTGGCACTTACTACTATTCTTAGGTTAATTATTTTCCAGCTTAGTTAAATTTTTTCTGGCCTCTTCAAGTGCACCCCTTCTGTCAGACCTTAGAACATCCTCACCTCAGCACAAAACCCCACAATTTGTTGACTCCTGCAATGGATCTTGAACATACATGTACACTTAGTGTGACTGTCTTTTGACATATCTAATTCCCTCTCTGCATAAATATAGCTAGTGGTAATAATGACTATACAGGCTTTTAAAAAACAGATTATTGCTTGTTTGTCATTAAACCAAAGTAATGTACATATAGCAATATGAAAGCATTCAGAAAAACATATTTTTCAAGTTACTCAAGCATCATGCTTATCTGAAATCTTACCACCCCTGATAGCAGCTCCGATGCTAATTGCCTTGAACCCTTCCCCCTCCCAAAAGTCTATTACAAAACACTGTCTTTTAACTATCAGCTATGAAAAGTGACGTAAATTGAGCAACTCTTTCTTGTTGTTTTCCTATCCTTCCACTAAATTAAAGCATTGGTGTAAATACCCCAATGACCAGATCCACCAACTGCATGAAAAAAATATTTATAGTCATTCTATATCAATTACAAGTGTCTGGCTTTTGTTTCTGTTTCTTAAAAGTAATACTGCAAGTGAATTGTTTAATACTAAGATTAGGGAAAATGTAGAAAATCATGTAAGATACTTGCATAGTAATCTAAGTTTTAAAAAAAAAAGATACTTAGATACATGGCATTTTAATACAACATAGCTATACTGACACTTCCAAAAGAAATTACTTATTTAAAAAACACTTAAAGCCTTCATCTAACTCATTTTAATGGTCTACAGAAGACTAAGTCACCTTATTTCTTTACCAGTCAAAGCTGAATCTAGGTTTGATGTTTTTGTTACCCAATGCCTATACATTTCTGACTCTTATTTAATATTTTATGAGTTCATTTTTTCCTAGTACAGGGAATATTATGATAGTCACATGACTGCAGGTAGTCTGAACATTCAGCATTCACACTGAGCTATGGATGAGTCACAAGTAGAAATTCAGGACTGTAAGGATCACAGTATGCTTGAAATAAGTGAAATGCATACACATTTGGGTCTCAATGCAGCAGCAAAGCAAAAGATTTCGTGCCATATCCAGGAAAATGTGTGATGCATAAGCTGTCCAGTTAGAGTCTATGAAAGAGTGACATGAAATTCCTTCATATTTGAGTAAAAATTATCCAGATTATCATTCCTATGCTGCTTAAAAATGTGAGGTGAAAATTGATTGAGAGTAACACTAAGTCATGCTTCTAAGTTCCATTCAAGAGATGACATATCCAGCAATCTACTAACTCCATACTGCCACACTGACTTGGTGTCTGATCCAAAGAAAAAACACATCCAGCTACTTTGTCACCAACTGCTCTGGTCAACATGACAATATTTATCTTGGAGACCTTCTAGTGGCATACCAACCAACCCTATCCTTTCTGTCTCGAGGCCTGACCAAGAAGAAACACAAATTCTTACAGAACTCATATTTCAAGCAAAAAAATGACACACAAAAATGAAGTATGAGTAGTCAAGTATTAAGCTAAAATGAATTGTGTCATTTACTAATTCATATTTTTATGTATATATATAATGGCATTCAAGAATTAAAATACTTAAACCCCAGAGAACTGAATTAAGAAAAAAGGATTATTTTCCGATGGTTGCAAATATGGTAGTATATAAAAGTACAGCACTACTATTTGGTTGTATAAATTTTATTTGTTTTTGAAGAATTTCATAACATCTTTCTCCTTGTAACTAAAACCCCTGCATACTCTAAAAGAGCTCTTTATTTTAAAAGAATCATTATGCTAAACTCATCAATTCTAAAACATTTTTAGTTTTTAGTAAAGAAAACAATTGTAAACAGAGAGCTTTTGTAAGGTAGATAGCTATTACAAAGTTCACTTAGAAAATCAATATAGCATTTTAGCTGGAATTTGCTCATTAAACACCCACAGCTCTAATGCAAATTATGATGGAATGAATAAAGCAAATACATATGCTTCTTTCTTTTTATTAAATGTAAAATCTACTGTTAATTGCATCTGGTATGTCATATAAACTTTTCTCCTTAACTATTAAATGGAAGCTTTTACAAAAGTCATTAGAGATTCTCTTTCTTTGACTTGTATAAATTTCAATATTTGTTCAGTAAAGGTTCACAGCAGTTAAATTACATTAACAAATATTATTAGCTACTATGTAAGCCAACTAAGTAAAATACTTATATTGCAGGTAAAACAAATCAATGGGTGTTTACAATAATATTTGGATATGTCCATTTTTAAACAAGCTTATCAAATATCATGTAATTCTTAGTCAAATGAGAGAGACTCAAAGTAGATTTTTTTATCCCAAATACTCAAATTTGTTTAGTAAGCTAATTGTTTTCTAATATGGGCAAAAGTAAATATGAAGAAGATGAACCATACCAAGTATGAGTTTACTGAGTCAAAGCAGTGTACATATTTTCTTAGTTGAACCTGATTCTTTTGGCAAACTTATCTCCTATACTTTTTAAACTACGTTTAAAACATAGCAGTACTGAGAAGGTGTGCTGGAAATCATTCTAGTTTAAACAGTGGTTCATGATTTTCCAAACATGGAACTTTGGGAGAAGCAAGGAAAGCACGACTCCCAGGATAAAAGTCTGTTTGCTTATTTCCTAGAGGTCATCTGTGTAAATAAAATAAACTGAGTAAGAGAGGCAAAAGAGGAAAACCTTGGGACTTAAAACATTTATGGTAGCAGAAATTACTTCACATTACTCATTAAAAAGAGTAAAATTAGAACACAGGCCAGATATTATAAAGAAAAGTTGAGATCACTATCCACACTGCTACTGCATTTCAGAAGATAAAGTAAATATTATAACACTACAATATCTCATTTTCAAGATAAGTCATTTTTACAGAAATAATAACAATATTTTGGACTTTGCAAGGTGTCTGTCACCAAATGTGACAAAATACTGCTTTTTGGCATTGGACTAGTGAAAAGAAAAGTGATCCAAGAAACAGTGCAAATAAAACTTCATTAATAATTTTTGCAATAAGCACTAGTTATAGTGATCAGTTAATTCCAAGGAAAAGACATGGTGAGAAAGCTTTTTTGTTAATAACAATGTATTGTTGCAGAGGGACAGGGTTTTGCAGTTTAAGATTTAGTATTCAAGATCACTGGTTGTTGAACAATAAACGACTTGGGATTTTCTTTGGCATTGCTTGATGAGCATCTTAAATATTCATGAATTGATTGGAATAATAATAAATAATGACTCAAAATTTCAATGCATGATTTGACTGCTGTTTAATGAAGGTATACTGCCCTAAGATAGGAATGAACATTGAAATCACGCAAAAAAGGAAACAAAGGATATTTTCTGTCTTCTGTCCTTTGGATATTATTTGGATGGAAAAGTAGAAACAGGAAAGAACTTGCTTGGCCAAGTCATTCTTAGAATTCAAGATTCTCGTAATGAGCTGCTTGTTTATCCTGCTCAGTTGCTTGCATGGAAAAACTGTCAGATGAAATTTATCCTGCAAGAGAGGTTTAACCGAAACTTTTTAGGGATTTTTGTTTTGCTTTCACTTTGGATTTTGGGGTAGCAGCTATGTGAATGTGAGGAATTAAAGAAGTATACTGGGAAAAGAGGTGCAGTGACTACCCACCTTTTCATTTTCATCAGTCCTCCCATTCCTGTCCACCACTGCTGGGTCTCTGTCTGTCTAATCAGAAGAGAACTTGGAAACTATCTTCGCCATTTCCAGATGGGTAACTATTATTAAATTTTATTTAACCAGATGGATATATGCTTGTTCTCCTTACAGAAATACAAACATGTATGTATTTGTTATCCTCTCAAATTAGAAATCAAAATCCTCTGAGATTTCCTTCTACTAAATTTAATGACTGTGCTCACAACTCTTAAATAAGTCCATCTTATCACAGCCAAATTAAAAAAAAAAACAACCCTGCATTGCCACGAAAGCCTTTAAAATGTGTCATTAATTGGTCTCTGCTTATACACGTTACAAAATGCAGATAATCCCTAGAACAGTTCAAATTCTAAAGCCCTCACAGAGTTCTCATTCAGGTTAATGGCAAACTATCAGGAGCTCCAGGGCTGACTGTCAACTTAAAAATAGTGCTGACATGTTCTATTACGAAACAGACAACTTAAGTTCCTTGCTCTTTTCTGAAAGCTACCATTCATTTACTTTCAGTTATGACGTATAACTGAAAAATAAAAGTAAAATAGTGATAAGAAGATCATAGGAAAACTACTTAAGAGTTTTCGCCAGTCTGTACCAGGAGTTATACACTAGAAGTAATTTACACCTAAATGTGACTTCATAGATAAAGCAATCTGAACAAACACTGATAGAACACACTGACTTCTTTATTGCTTTGTGTTTGTTGTATGTATTTAGTGCATAGCATTCATCTGCTCCTACATTTCCAATGCTATAAAAAGAGTGTTCTTAATAAAAGGCTAAAGTTGCTTAGTGGCAGCTCTGCATAGGGTTTTCTTTGTGTACTCAGATTGCAATTCAATTAAAAAAAAAATAAAGTGGGAAAGAATAGGAGAGAGTATTATACACAGACCCCAAGGCAGTTCTTGTGAAAGCCAATCCCTGTACAATACTTAAGCCTCTGCTTCTAATACACCTAACACAGCTGACTTCAAAATTTAAACCATAATGCTGTTAAACTTTTTTTTCGGTGAATAATTACTGATGCCTGAATACTTACTTTTAGGGGGAAAATATAAACACTGCATTACTGTTTGCAAGTTATAATTTGTCATGTTAAAGGAAAGTTTTGTAATGCACCTAGAAGATTATTTGCAGACGTTTTTATTCCGGAATAAAACCCAATTCTTTATGCTCATCTAGCGCTGTATGCAACTTTTTGACAATCAACAGTTCTGAGAATCTGAAGGTAAAATCACATTGTTACAAATTAAGCTGTTAAAAATTAAGCCAAAAATTTCTCAGTCACAATGCCCCCACTCTGGGATTTTTTCTGTTCTTTAGATGGATTGTCTACCTTCCAATACAGAGGATTGAAATCCTACAGCTATTTTGAAAATTGTGTTATTTATCAGGAAATATTTTGAAACAATATTCAGGAAATAGTATTCCATAATGAAGCATTTAATAGGACAAGCCCCCTAAGAGTTACATGGACTAAATATATAAATAAATATGCACAGAAAACTGGTTTAGGGAAGTATATGCATTACCTTCTTAAACTGTAAGATATCATTCATATTTAGGTTTATAAACATGAGAGTTGGGAACTACTGAGTTCTTTTGGCTAAAGCCCAATATTGGCCTTATTTCAGTTTAATTGGAAGAGGATCTTGAATTCATCTTCTCCATGAGATATCAGGAACCTGGATTTCTGTTTGTACCAAAGGTTAATAAGAAATGTGTCTGCAAAAGTCAAACAGCATTAAATACCAAAAACTGATTATTATTCTGCAGGAGTTGTTCTGTCATTCATAATCTCTCCATGCTCCAACCTTCCACAGCTAATCTTTAATGGATGACATGCAGGAAAGAAAAATAACATCTAAAAAGGGACTCTAAAGTGAGCTTTGAAGAAATGGAAAATACCTTTCTTCTGTGCTGAAAGTTATTGCCACCCAAAGTTTATTACTGGCAAGATTACTTATTTCCTCTTACTTTATGGTTATTAAATCAAATTAACTCTAAGCTAACAACCACTTGGATATTTGTTTTTACTTTTGCTATTAAATCTATTGCATATGCATATTCAGAAATTATTTTTCAAGTTAATTTAGGAAACTTCAAATAATGTTCATTAATAGTTCCACAACATATTCAAGAATTCCAAATTACCACAAATATATATTTACGACATTTTAATAAGAACAGACCTGAAATAGCAACTTCATTGTAGGTATATTGCCATAGTTTCCAAGAGACTGAAAGTTGTACAATATATACCACCATATGAGGAGTACTGCTTTCCTCTTTTCCCACACTATATTTCCTACCATTACCTTGGTCTTTCAGACAGCATCTACAGAACGCTAACACAGTTTTCAGGCATTAAAAATGGTATGAAACCCCTAACAGGGCTGAACTCAATCCTGCTGAGCTGATGTTGATTTAAAATAGCATTAAATTTTAGAAACATTATTATTAGATACTGGCACAAAAAAAACCCAACTCATGGAATAGCTGTTGCTACAGAAAGATTTAAGGATAGATATTTTTATTTGATTTTTGTTCAGAATTACTCTTAGTCTCAATATATACTCTGATAGCAACCAAAATATTCCAAGAGCTGAGGTTCTGATGCCAACTATGGTATATCTTGCTGCAGTAATGGCACTGTGACAGCAGGGCTTTGACATTTTTCCAATCTAGAGAAGTTACCACTATGCTCTATAACTCTCCCTTACACTCAACCAGCCCCTTCCTCTAAAAGTTCCTATATATCCCCTGTTTAATTCTTACATTAGGAAAAAATGGAGTCACTTGTTACATCTATCCACAGTGAGATCTGCTCTCTCAGCTAGTCATTTTGAAGACTTACTCCTTTGCAATGTCTCCATCTTTATTTTCCAGTCTGTCCTCAGAAGATGTATGCTCCTCCCCCTTTCCACTCCCACAGGCAGCACCCACTCCCTTTTTGTTCAACATATGAAAGTTCTGCACACCCAAATTTCAGGATTTGGCTATTCTTCTACCCACTTCATACGTGGTGTTCCCTTTCTTCCTTACACTATCCTGGTGTCTGTTCTTTTATGATGTGCTCTTCCCCAGGTTTTCCTGATGTTGCCTCCACCTTTGTTCTTCATGACAGGGAGTGAAACTAACAGTACCTTCTGACACTGGGTCAGAATGACACAAAATCCAACACAAGAATAATGAATAAATGAATAAAGGAATAGTGGCAACTACCAGAAACAACAGTCTTTAATGCTTAAAAGTCTGAAACCAAAACTTTAAATTCCCTGATTTTCTTTAGCCATAACTAGCTGACATAGAGATAGGGACCCAAGGAAGTTTTAAAATCCATTTTCAAGGCTAGAAGAATTTAAAAATAAAAACATTCTGAAAATAAGTTATTTATTGCACACAGTATTATACTTTTCTTCCATCATATATATCTTCTGCCTTAATTCTACTTTTTCTTATTTTCTCATGAAGCATTTCACAAATTTATGCTTTTTTTCTTCACTTTTTCCTTTGAACAATGTAAAAATCATAAACTGACAATCTTTGGATTACTTATTTCTGTAGACTGTTGTAGCTTCATTTCAAAATGCCCTTTGTCTTCACTCTTCCCTTCTTTCCATGGGACTTGTTTAGGTAAAACCTATCAATTAGAGGGTTACCTTTTAAAACAGAATTTTAATATTCCTCAAAGTAGATAACACTTTCATGGTGTACCTTTCTTATGTTCTTTACAATATAATTTTGTGGAGTTACTTACTTATCATAAAGTCAGGACTAAGTAATAATAAAAATGCAAACACCCATATTTACAAGCCTCACTCTACCATGTGTTACACACTGCAGTAATTAAACATTAACTAGTAACACAAAATCACAGCAGCATGTGTTCTCCCTTCCTCAAAGAACTTAACGCAGGGGGATAAGGTTTTCCTTAAACACACTGCCTGTTCTTTATTAGGTTCTGCTTGTCCATTAGAACTCTCCCCAAGGCTTTTATGAGACACACATAGGTTTCCACAAACCCAGTTTGGTTCACATAATTCCAGATTTCAAACCATTTATCCAAACTTGGTGACATTCTTAGAACTGAAAGACAGGAAGCAAAAAAACTGTGAAATATTAACGATGCTTCCTTTTGGCAAACAGTTTAAGTAGAAAGGAGCCTCTTGCCCTCTCTCTTCAGTATTTAAAGGATTTTATACTTCCTGTACTCATAAAAGGAGAAAAAAAGATGGTTTTTTTTAAAGGTCATTGTTATTACACTGTGTAGCTCTCTTTAAAATTTGGCTTATTCTTCCTTTTAAAACAGAATAAGCACACTAAATTATTATATCCATATTCATGCCATTCTGTTTCGAAGAGAAAAATATGCTTAGGACATCATTAGAAAGTTTAAGCAGTAGTGTAGGAAAACGACAATTTCCTAACAAGTATTTCAACTGCATCCATAAAAATGAAACTATCCGTGTTTTTGACACACCTTTCTTTCCAGGTTTTAATGAGCAAAGAACACCTATATCAAAGAGAATCAAGTACAGAGGTAAAACACTGGGCAAATATCCAGGAATGAACACAAAACTTCATATTCAAGCCAAGCAATCTGCATTAGCTTTTGGCTGGTGGATATAACAATGACACACACTGCAGGTTTTTTTTTTCTTCTGAAAATAAAGCAAGCAATTATGTGAAATTAAATAAGAATAAAATTATGCCTGTATTTCATTTTTTTTCTAAGATCTTGATTAGATTTGCCTTTCCCTTCCCCCACCACAGAAAATCTAGGAACTCTTTTTTCCATGTATAATATTCACAGTATACTTTATTCTCAGGAGTTTGATATTAAGTGGAAAGTCAGCCATCTGTTTTTCAGCTAGAGAGTTTATTATCTGCTCTATTTTCCTGAAGACAGTTACTCCTCCCTTTAGAACAAATATTTTCGGGACAGCTATTAGTACTATTAATACCCTATGAAGTGTGTGTGATGAATGAGGAAACAATTTTACCAAGCTTATACTTTCTTTCTGAACGAATGATACAATGAATTTATAAAAGCACTGCCATTAATTTTTTTGAACATCTTCATGGAAACCTTAGAGTATTTTTCATTTACTGGGTACACTGTATACACAGTCACTTTTCAATAATAATGCCCAGCTTCATTACATTAGCAGTTTCCACACGGATAGAATACAAACTGTCTCCATGCTTGTATGCCTATGCAAAGAACAATTAACAACAAATATAAGCACACGTTCACTTTCAGCTATAAACTTAAAAGCCTTTCCTTCTGAGAATTCATATAAACTTCATTCACTGGATATAAGCCATCATCTGACAAAAATTCATTTTAACTACCAAAAGAGCAGATTTTTCAAGAACAGTGCAGGTCTCTGGTTGAGGTGAATGTGAGACTATCTCCAAACACGGAGAGGGGGTAGTATTGCTCTGAACCAGCTAAAACAATAAGTGGTATTTGAACTGCTGGTTGAAAGGTAGAGGCACTGGTAATCATTATTTCCCCTTGTTTGTTCAGGACCTTCCAACAAAACAAACAACCTTTTTGTGATTGGATTGACATGGTGTTAACAATGCATTTAATGCCCAAATCAGTATGAATACAGGTAAAGCTCTTACTAATACCAGTACCAGGATGTTAAAGCCATCTATTTTCTAAGCAACTCTAAACAGCCACACATAAAAAAAAAAGTCAAATCTTCCCTCCTTTAGCAAATAAAGCTAACATTCACGAGGCCACGTCATATAGCAACCACGGGTACTGTTTGAGCCATACAGCCATCTGTTAAACGCTTGCCTACTGTACCTGCAATCTTTTCTGCAATCTTAGCTTCTGTAGCTCTGTCTTGCAATTCTAAGTCCAGCTTCATTGTCTTCAGCTCCTTGTCCTTTTCAGCCAGCTTATCTTGAAGCTGAATTGAATAAATGGACAGTAAGATTCTTATCTGGCTGAAACTGTCAACCAGTTCTTTCAATCACAATAAAACTGTAAATAACAATTTCTTACCCCCAAAATGCAAACACTAAGCATTACAACAGAAGTTCAATTTATTATATTTATTTGTTTAAAGAACAAATGTTAATAATATCTTTTTTAACATCTGGCCTATCCTGCTCTGTGAGATAAGTAGCAATGCGCATGCCATTGTTTTTATTTGGGATTCTCTTCCTCAGGTATCATCAGCTGTAGTCCTTCTTGCTAAGGAAGTTCAGCATTGCATGGAATATAATGTAGGTGGTGTCTGCATGAATAGTCTGTTTCCTACCAAGATACTGACATCACAGTCTGAAAAGACTGGTGAAAATGCATAATTTTTCATGTTCTTCATCAGATAGAAAATTGGTATTCTTTCAGATATTGAGGCCTTTCTTTTAAATGGGTATTCACTAAATCTGTTCTTGGACAGATATCTAAGCTTGAATATTCAATGACACTTCATGGAAAGACTAGAGACTGTTAAGTTGTTTACGCACATGCAACCACAGCTCACACTAGAAACAATGCAGAGTTCAAGGAGGATGGAATTTTCTCCTCTACAATAAAGGCAAGTTATCAGGGCACGTTAATTATCTAGGCCACATGTACAGAAACATCAGAAGAATGAGCTCCAGATTCTATTCATGAAATCCTGGTCTAGTCTTTGGTCTTCATCGGTTTTCATCCGGGGTGCAAGAATCTATGTCATTGATTAAAAAAGTCAGAGGGTTGGTTGGACAAGTTTTTTTCAATTCCAGAGAAACAATTGTTAAGCAGATACTAAGAATCCGAAATGACAGGAAGCTAGTGATTGGTGCACTAAAATAATTAACAAAACTAAATCAGGCACAGTTAAAAATAACAAAACTAAATCAGGCACAGTTTAAAATGTACGTTTTGTGAGGCAATTATAAAAAAGCAAATACTGTGATCTGAATATCTCAATTGTACCTTTTTATTTTTGGCCCTCAGAGTGTCCAATTCTTTTAAAAGGAATGCAGTTTCTGTTTTTCCACCTAAAACTTCAGCATCATTCCATGAGGATATAAATTCAGGGAGTGTCCTGTTATCCTTTCTTTCTACAGTGCTGTATTTTGGAAGGAAAAAAAAAAAGAAATTAAAAATAATTTTAAAAAAAAGTTGCTATTCCACCCCTCTGAAACAAAAGGCACAGAAATAAATTATTAAAACTTGTTAACAAACTTGTTAACCACTGCAAATGTATTAAATAGTCAGAAAAAATGGATGCCCTTCTACCACTTCTTAATGCTGTAATTCTGAAAAGAATTTGTAAATCTGGAATAGTAAATAAATATCCTACAGTACTAAGGCAAAAAACAGATGAATATAAATTGGCTATGAAGCCTATAAACAGCAAATGCTCAAGGAAAGCAAATATTAAAAACCATTGCTTAACACAGAGCAAAAAGTAATAAAACATTTGGGGATCAAAGTGATGCCCAGGTTAAAGCAAACCAATTTTTTTGTAGGACGATTCCACAGGAAGTGATATGAGAATATCCATTAAAAAAAGACCTAGGAGCTCATCTTGAAGAAATCTGTAAAATGATGGCATGATTCTAAATATTGTAACTGACAACAGGAATTCCATACTGCACGCCACTTGGAGTTTTAAAATAACTTATTCGCCATAGACAAGTTAAAATAAAACAAGATTTAGTGGCCAGAAAAATTCCGTCTCAAAGTAAGATTTTCATAAAACTTCTTGGGTATCCATTGATACTCACAGATCACTCAGATCTCACTCGTAACATGGCAAGAAAATCAGTAAATGAATGGATTAGAAGGGGAACTAGCAAATATTTTTAACATTTGCTTTCCTTAAGCATTTTCTGGTTATATGCTTCATAGCCAATAAGTTATAAGAAGCAGCTGTTTTAATTCTGTTCAGCATGCATTTTCAAAATTCTCTGTAGAGATCACAGTCATTGAAATACCCACAATGTGTGATATAAACCATTGCAATGAGCATATTTTCTATGAGTGCTAGAGAATATAGAGGTGAAATGATGCATCCCACAAGGGAAGAAGAGCAGATATGGTGAGTCTAAGTAAAAAGCTGACTTCCTGATTCTCATGTGGGAGGCCAACTTTATTGTCAATCATTTGAATCTAGAAAAATTACATATAGGGATATTTCTTAGGTTTACCTTGATTCTTCAGAACCAGAATTATAGTCACTTAGGATTCCTCCTCTTTGACTGGTTACTTGCAAATCTGAAAGTTTCAGTGCTTCAGTTTCTGCCTGGATAAAAAATCCCACGGGTTTTTGAGAATTCTTACAATACTGAAGTTCAACACAAAAGTCTTCTTTTTTCTGATCCAAAATGCGTGTTTCTAATTGGGAAGAGAAGCAAACACATTTTCTCATTTGGAGAATGAGGCAAAAACTTGAGATTTCTCATTTGAAAATGGTTTGTTATAAGAATATAATATTGTAGTAGAAAGGAACAAGTACTTTAGTTTCAGATTCACAACTTCTTCATCCCCTCACTATGGAATGAGACCTATGTTACCTACAGCATAAATGTAGGAATTACAACTCATTGACTGGATTTTTCTCATGGAAACATGAAAAACTCATCACCATTTCCTAATCCCTTTTCCCCCTTTTGAGACTGCTTAAAATAATGCTGACTGCAGAAAATTGTTTACCTATCTCTTACAAAATTCAGCTCTACTATAGTGAGATATAATGAATTTCTGCTATAGAGAGGGAAATTTTCAGGTTATAACAAGACTCAAATAGTGAGGTCTCTTAAATCCATTTTGGCTACAAAAGGAGTATCATCAAGGTGTAATTAGCAAAAACAAATTTAAAGCGCCGTTATTCATTCCTGGAGAGTGTGAGGTACAGGCTCATACAACTAAAGAACCTGAAGAATGCTAAGCAGAAATTGTGCCAAAGGGAAAAATTATCTGATTAAAATGTTGAGTGTGATAGTTAGTTCTCTTAAGCTGGGCTACTAGATATTTTTAGGACATATTTCTGATATCAAGGCATTTAAATGAAGGAAAGATCCACATACCACGAATGCTCTTTCATAAAGTAAGAACAAGTAAGTTTTAATTATAGAATTATATTAAAAATGAGAAAGAAGCAGCCTAAAACCACTGGAAATGGAAAAAAGGTGCATATATTTTTCATTCTTTCATTTAGATTAGTAGAGAACAAACATTGGAGCTTTTGCTTATTTAATAAAGTTAGTGTTTCCAAACATTTTGGATAAAATATAGGGCGTATATTATTTGATCCATCTTACAACATTCTCCTCAAAAATAATAAGAAACTGTCTATACAATTGAAATCAAGTAGAAATAGACCAAAAGTACAAATCAATCAGTATCAAGGTGTCATCCTGCAGGTAAACATATAAGCACAGTTTCCAAGTAAAAAATACTGAAAACTGTCTCTAAAGTGTGTTCCAATAGACTCCTCTTTCCTTAAATGAGGAAAGACAGGAAACTGCCCAAGGGCCCCAAGACAATGACTTGGGAATTGGCTGGAGTCAATTTAATAACTTCCAATATGAAGCTATGTGTTACTACCTCCAGGAAAAAGTTATGGTACCCACTGCTCATCTGTATTCTCTGCATCCACTTCAGCACAAACTTATTTGAATCCACTCTAACCATTCCTGCAAACTATAACCACTGATCTTTGTACTAGCGAAACAACAGTCAACAGAGTATCAGAATCATTGTTCCTGAGCATGTGGGGATAATTACCATAAAATATTTGTCAATAAGTATAATACTACTTTCAGTACTGTGATTGAAATATGTTCCTCATATCATTTCACAGCTAGTACAGAAATTGAACACAAGGCCACAGCCACCCGGATTCTTTGAACAAACATATGCTGTTTCCACTGGCTTGAAATCCTGCAGGTTTTTGAGCAGAGATTTCCTCTGAAGTGCTGCTACATCTAAAAACTGGATTTGATCTCTTACTCCTCCTTATAGTAAAAAGCAAGGATCTCTAAAGAAACATATGTTTAAAAAAATCACCAAATACACTCTAAGAACCTGACTCAATTTGGGAATGACAACACATATGGGCAAAATTTTGAATCCTCTCCAGTAAGTACTATCTGAAAACTAACCTAGTCTGAATTCCCATACTTGCAAAGCATTTTACAGGGAGTTACGCTTCCCATTTGATTCATATTATAAAGAACTTCCTGTGAAATATCCTTTTCACTTCTCCCATATCAGATGCAATGTCTGTATAAATGTAGTCGCAAATTATGTCGTCACATGCTGCAGGGGAGGTGCAATGCTTCACCTGCCATAACAACTTTTCCTCCTCTTCCTCTCTAGGGCATCCACTTATTCTATAAGCTATATATATGTGAAGTGCCTCAAGCAAATTGTGTCGAATTCTGTGGAAGAATTCAAGCATAATGTATATCTGTTGAAATAAACAGTAACAGTACTGCCAGGAACATTTGCTCCTTGTTTAGCACCACAGCACTCTACTTCGGCCCTATGAAAGTTGGAGAAGAGAAATCTCACTCCAGAGAGCTAAAAAGTTTAGATGACATTTTAGGCTGCTTCTATTCCCTTAGCATGAGAGTAAGTTTTTCTTCTTTTCACCGTTCCTGCTTTGTTAATTTGCTCCTTTCATTCCAGGACTTTAAGAGGAGACCACAGAAGAGTCACAGAAGTTGGCAGAGACCACTGGAGATCACCTTGCTGGAACATCACTCATTATATCAAGAAGTTGTTATAAGTGGACTCTAGCAACTTCCTAGATCACTTGTGCCCTGCTGTTGTCCTTCCAGCAGATCATTAACATCATTGTAGTCCCTCATAAGAACCAGGACCTTTGAACACGAGAGTTCTTCTAGTTCTCTGAAGGCCTCATCTACTTCACTCAATCCTCCTCCATGCCTCTCCCTCTTAGCAGAAGGATCAAGGCAAACATTACCTGGGTTCCCATGCCCTTGATCATCATGCCTAGAGCCATACAGTCACAGGCAATACTTCCCAGGTCACCCCAACAGTATCACTAATGCTTACAGGGAAGAGCAGCAGGGAGTGAGAGGGTCAGATGAGCATCAGCAGGCTTTCTATAACATTCTGAATATGAGCTGCCAACAAGAAGCACAGGTCTCTAGATGACAGGTCAGTTCAGCAGGCAGATTTTTATTTTTAAAACCACAAGTGAACATGACTGCACGATGAGGTAAATATCTGCATTAGCAGCTGCACTTCTGCTAAATCCTTAGGCCGTGTCAAAATACGTGCTTTTAACTGTAAATTACTGCAACTAAAGAAAAAAGAGAATTTAGAATAGCACTAGAACTGTGTTGGCATTTATTAATGCTAATACTGCTGCTTTAGACAACATACATTTGCAGCACACCTCTTCATCCAGATTCAATTCCCTCAAGCACATGGGTAAGACTAAGAAGCATCACAAGAAGGCTGTAAGTGGCATTCTCAGAAACATTAGGTGAAACACAGAGGATCTGATTTTTCGTCACTGGCTTTATAAGAGAGAAGATGACGGCAGCCTCTTCCACTCAAAACTGAAAGCACACTGCCCCAGGGCATTAAGGTGAGAGGTTTTTACTCATTTAATAAAGCTGAAATGTTTTTTTTTTTTTTTGACCAACATGTGAAATTTGTCAGTAGAATGCTTTGGGGAAGACATTTTGAACAGTCAGATCAATGGACAAGGATTCATTTTATTTTTAAAACCACTTTATTCTTCACATAGCCCACGACCCCCACTTCAAATAATTTAGGCCTTGGTACATGGTAGATTGTCTTGTTGCTAAACTAAGCGGCAATTTTAATCAATGCACTTCAGTGCTTTTCCTCATGCCTCCTGCAAATCGTATTGTGCACTAATTACCAACGCTGCAGACACACACTGGGGAGTAAGTAGCATTTGCAACAATCAGGCTGCACAGAGAACATCAGAGAAAGGGTAAAACAGCCTTGTGAGCTTTGGAAAAAATTATGTAGATTTCATTAAGTGGTACCACCACCGCTGATTCTGGTTCCTGAGTACACTAAACAACATTTTTTCCATATAAAATAGAACACATTCCATAGCCCAGATTAATATTTCACTATAGGGAGAAGCTGAACAGCTGATCTTCTGTATGTATTTATCTTGAATGAATAGCTTGTTCACATTGCGGGAAAGAAAAGCAAATGTTAAGAAGAAGAACTATAAAGACACTAGAATTAAATCTGGGAATTGATTGTGAGGGACGTAAGGAGAAGATAATGCTGTCATGGCTTGAAACCATAAAGGCAGAACAGAATTCAATGTTGTTAAGCTGGTAGTGGTTAAAAAGTCAAGTAAAAATACTGAACGCATCTTACTGTGCAGGCACCCACTATTCCTCACAGCTTCTTCAAAGAAGTGGGGGATAGGTACTGAGATCAAGGAAAGCACAGCATCAGAGAATCCTGTACCAACAGTGATAAACACACAGAAGGTGCAGATTGCACTGGAAGACTAGAGGCAATAGCTTCCCTTGTTATACCACTCAGCATATTCAGCAGTCCTGTCATCCAGCACAAGCCGGGTGAACACCCCTTTCCCCCCGTCTATAGTCTTTCAGCACCCTACTAAAATGCATTGATGAACTCAGAGGTTTGCAGGGAAGCTCCACAGAATAAGAGTAAGGGAAAACAAACAAAACCCAATGGAACATGTACATAGCACCTCAAAATGCAGGACTGACTACAGACCTGGTTGCAGAAGTGTATGAGGACTAGAAGCCCCAGGTGCACCAAATCAGCTTCAAGTGTAATAGTACTTACAGCTTGCTACCTATAGCCTACTAGTATTTGTTTTAAGCTAGTCTATGGCACAGACATAGTATGTTCTCATATGTCTGCAAAAGACTGCATGAGTGAACCCCTCCCTAGAGAGATGGCAGTAAAAGGCATAATAGGAAAAAGAGCAAAAGGAGAAAGGAAGAGAATGAGCCATGTACACCCCGGGAGCAGGAGCAAAGCTGACTGCAAATGCAGTAGCTATGACACTGTGACACTGCCAGATTAAAAACACTTGAAAAAATGTAGAACAAAACACTGTGCTGTATTCGAGGAAGTGCAACATCAAATACTAAAAGCCTCCAAAATTCCTCCTGTTAATCATAGAATCACAGAATGTTTTGGGTTGGAAGAGACACTAAAGATCATCTAATTGCAACTTCCCCGTTGTGGGCAGGGAGGCCATCCACGAGATCATGTTGCCCAGGGCCCCATCCAGCCTGGCCTTGAACACTTCCTAGGACAGGCCATTTGTAAGTTCTCTAGACAACCTGTTTTAGTGCCTCACCACTCTGTGGGTAAAGAATTCCTTCCTAATATCTAACCAAAATCTCTCCTCTTTTAGTTTGACACCGTCCCCCCTTGCCCTATCACCATCTGCCTGTGTAAAAAGTTGCCCTCCCTCTTTTTTTGTAAGCCCCCTTCAAGTACTGGAAGGCTGCAGTGAGGTCTTCCCAGAGCCCTCTCTTCTCAGGGCTGAAAAACCCCAGCTCTCTCAACCTGTCCTCAGAGGAGTTGTTCTCCAGCCTGCTGATGATCTTCCTGGCCTAGTCTGGATTTGCTACAACAGGCCCACACTTTTCTTGTGCTGAGGCCCCCCGGATGCAGTACTTCACATGGCGTCTCACAAGGGCAGAGTGGAAAGGTGCAATCATTCTCCTCAACCTGTTGGCCACACTTCTTTTGATGTGGCCCAGGATGCTGTTTGCCATGTGGGCTGCAATAATGTATTTTTTCTTCTCAGTCTAAACAACATAACTTCAGTCTCTGTGGGGTTCTTTTTCTGTTTGTATAATACCAAACATTTTGAATTTCAAACAAGAGGGAATATTCAGTATCCAGCAAAACTATCTATGCAAAGAGCCACCCTGGCCCTATACCGAATTAACCTGTTCCCACTGGAATAATACGACATGCTTCCTACGGTTTAAAAAAACTTGATCTTGGCCACTATGAATCACAGATCTACCACACTTGCTGCAATAACTATGTGTGTCAAAGAATTTTCACTTCACTAATTGCTATTCTTTACTACTGACTTACAAATTATCTAGATTTTTTCCTACATTAATAAGACTACAAACTTAATCTGATGGCCACTAACTTTTCAAGCTATGCAAATGAAATTAGTACTATGGCCGAATATTCCCTTTTGAACTGAAAATGATGAGTCAACCATTTTGTCAGAAGACAAACATTCATTCACACAGCTATTTAACTGGAACTTCTACCAAACAGAATGACTGTGAAAGACTCAGACTGCTCAACAGTTTACCCTTTACCGAATGATCAAAAGACATAAATCCTGAAAATGAGTAGGAACCAAAATTAAAGGCTTTTATAAGCATAAATATGCAAAGAAAGAAAATGAGTCTGGTGGAAGAAATCTGATCCTATTGTCTGGCATTAGTGATAAGAGTTGGTTTAGGTCTTACGCATTTTCAGAGTGCCTGTATTTTCCTTTTTCATTCATATTTGAGCTAACACAGATGCAATATACATGATTTACATGCATCTATCAAAGGGTGTTCATTACTTTTGACTCATTTCCTCACTGTTTTATCTTTCCCATGATCTACAAATAATTTTTCAGAGTTAATCCTAAGAAAAGGTGCTGTACCTAACTTTCAAGAAGAAAGTAATTCCTGTTTCTGGAGAACAATTACAAAAGGTCAGTACGGAACTACAAGGTCCGTAATATAAGCTTTCTCCAAAACAAACAACATGAAAAAGTGAAGCTTCATTGTCTTTGCACTTACTACAGGTTTACTTATGTTAGCAATTATCTAGGCCCCTTCAGTGCAGTGTAGTATACTGAGAACAAGTAACCTGCAACTAAGAGCAAATGGCTGTCCCTTCATGATGCACTTTTTCTAATGTTTAACGAAAACTGAGCAAACTTCAAGATGATTATTCAATAGGACTCTAAGATCTCACTAAATCACTTCTGTAGCATGGAAGAATGGCAGTCACAGGAACCTGATAACAAGCAAAGACTGAGCTCAGAGTAGATTAGTAATACAAAGCTAATTCCTTTTATTTCTCTGTGCTCTACCCAGCCAAAATACCACATATTACCTGCCAAACTCTTGGCAGTAACAAAGAGGAAATCACCACATAAATGCATTGTACATTCAGTGTCCCAACAATACATGACCGTGGACTCTGTGGAGAGCATCATGGGTCAGCTCAAAAGAATGGGGACTATCGACTTACTTTTAAGTAACTCTTACTCATAAAGATCCTGGATTTGTCTCTGAGATAGGATATCTCCTCTTACTTTAGGATACACAAGACAGCTGTTCATTGAAATAAGCCTTGGAAAGAACACTTTTATTGAAACTCTCACTGATATTTTTTAGGAGATGCATAAGCACTGTGATAGTAATTTTAAAGCCATTGAGTCTAAGGCACAGAGTAATGAAGTAACTGTATTGAGGTCACTGAGCAAGCTGTGTCCTGGTTCCAGCCAGGACAGGGTTAATTTTGGCAGTAGACAGGAAGGGGCATGGCCAGGACACAGAGGTTGCTCTATATCAACTCACATCACTGCCAGGGGCAGGGGAAAGGGACTCTCTTCTGGGGAGAAGGGGTTCCTTCTGGGCCAGAAAATGCAGCAGGGGGAGCTGTCTGGTATTGCCTATTACGGGGGAAGGGGTGGTTGGGGGATTGAGGGCATGGTTTCTGTGTGAATCACTTCTTTTCATACCCTCTATCATTAGTATTGTTGCTGTTACTGTTCAGTTTCTTATCTCATTGCTGTACCCAGTAAATTGCTCTTATCTCAACCCATGATCTTTGCTTTTCGTGCCTCAAATTGGAGGGGGGAGAGGGAGTGGCACATGGTTTTAATGGAAGAATTAACTGGAGAATACCATTCCTAGACCAAGACAGCTGTAATTGGTGCCCAATGCGAGGCATGAAGGGTTGTGATACAACAGATCTGCCCAGAGCGGATTGGAAATAAATTTGATACAAGCATTTGTCCTATTAGGTCCAGAGCCAGTGGTCACAATGTTGCTTGGGCTGTTCAAATGGGTGTGTATATATAAACATGTATATATTCCCATATGTGCTCCTCACAATGATCTTTTTCAGAGCAGGGAGAGGAATCAGGATTCCTTTGTTGCTGTACTGTAGGATATCAGCTTATGACACGGTAACATCAAGGGCAATGAGGGTCATTTAGGATGGGTATTCAGTGTTGCTCTCCTATCCTTACTCAGGCACCGCCTCTGGGAGTCCATTAACAATTATACCCAGTCTGTGGGAAGAACAGGGGGGATGATTTTCCCCAGCTTTTCACCCCCTTTTTCTCCTTCAGACCTATTAAAACAGCTTTTGAGAATTCTGAATGCATACTGTCAAGGAAAGCATGTTCTTGTTGCTAAGTCTGTCATGTCTCCTCAGTGCAGTCTACACCATATTTAGTCAGGACAGAGATTTCTAGGGAGGTCATTCAGAGATCTGCCCTGAGGGTGGATAGTCATGAGTGACATAGAACGTGGGAGAGAATGGGCCAGTTTTTGGGAAAATTCTACGCTCCAATAGTTTGGCAGATCATCCCTGAACAAATACAAGACCCTGTTTAAAGTGACAGGATATTTGCAAGGAGAACGTTGTGGCAACTCCAGAGAGGAGCAATTTATTGCAGTGTGCTGGGCCCTGGCTACTCTTTACTGGACACAGTTCAATACTAGACAGCATCCTCCAGAGTAGGAGTAGGAAAGCAGACCTACAGGCACCGTGGTCTCTCAAATTGCAGCTGAACCAGGGGAACAGCCCGTGCCAGTATCAGTTGCCCCTATACAGAAGAAGAGATCCAAGACCAAATCAGTTCTCTTAGTGAGGGATGAAGACGAAACAGGGCCCACAGAACAGGAGGAAGAGGCAAGGCCAGAGATAACCACCTGATCCCTATCCCTGGGTGAGCTGTGAGATATGCAGAAAGATCTCAGCTGCCAGTCGTGTGAGCCCCACGTGACTTGGATGCTCCAAAGCTGTGATATCAGGGCCCATGATACGAAACCAGATGGTGGTGAAGCCAAGCAGCTGGGATCCCTGTCCTGGGATGTGGGCACTGGCAAGGGGATTGGGAAGGAGACAGAAACTCTCAGTCTCTGGAGGCAACTCCTGTCAAGTGTGAGGCAAAGGTATTCTATCAAGGATGATCAAGTAGCATGCCCAAGCTGGTGGAATGCCATAGAGAAAGGTATCCAGTACCCGAGAGAATTAGCTGAGCTGGAGGTGATCTGCAGGGATTCAAATAATGAGCAGTTCCGTGTAAATCCTGATGAGGTCCAGTGTACACAGTCCAAGTGGTGGAAGTTTGTACGGAGCACGCCATCATCGTATGCCAACTCATTGGCATCGATGTCAATAAAACAAGAACAAACAGTGCTTCAGGTGACCACCTGATTCTCCAACCTGAAGATCATCTCTTTTCCTCCCTACCGACCTGTGCCATGGCTGTGGAAAGACTGTCCAAGACTGTGGCCACATTCAAAAGACTTCAGCAACTAGAGAGGAAATGTTCCATGCCCCACCAGTACGGACCAGAGTCTGCTGCTGGGAGCAACCACCCCCTTGCTTGAGAGACAGGGTACACACCACAAGGCTACCTGTGATTTTATCTGCATGACCATGGAGAGGACACGAGGAAGTGGGATGAAAAACCCACTTCTGCCCTAGCAGCACAGGTATGTGAGTTGAGAGGAAGAACAACCACCACAGGAAATTCTTCAAAGATAAATGCCACTCCAGTTCTAGTGGGCAAGTCCTCAGATAGAACAGAAGGGCTGACGTTACTTCTGATCCTCCTGAAGGGACCTCCAGTTCATATTTACAGGAAGAGAGCAATGACCACTACGTTGACCAGAACTAGAGGGGCCCTGACACATGGAGGAAAGGGACAATTTGATCTACTGGACAGTGTGGATCCCATGACCTGGCACATCAGACCTACAAGAGTGTAAGGCTTTTGTTGACACCAGCATACAATGTACTCTAATGCCACCAAGATATGCAGGAGGAGAATCTAATTCTGTCTCTGGGTGACAGGCATCCCAACAGCTGACTACTAGAAGCTGAAGTGAGCCTGAGTGGGAACAAACGGCAAACACACTGCCTTGAGAGTGGCCCAGAGGCCCCATGCATCCTTGGCATAGATTACCTCAGGAGAGGGTATTTCAAGGACCCAAAAGAGCATCACTGGGCTTTTGGGATAGCTGCTGTGGAGACAGAAGAAATTAGACAGCTGAATACCTTTCCTGGTCTCTCAGAGGGCTCTGTTTTTTGAGTGTCAGCAGTCCCGAGTGGGCTTGAACAGGAAACCCCAATTGTGCAGTGATTTTGGAAATCATCACTAACTGGCCTGAAGGCAAAAATTTAGGATTATCAGGTGGAAAATGACCTGGTTCCAGCAAGGACAGGGTTAATTTTTGTAGTAGCCAGGAAGAGACATGGCCAGGACACAGACATTATTCTATACCACCTCATCTCATGAGGACTCTCTTCTGGGAAGACAGGGTGCCTTCTGGTCCAGAAAATGTGGTAGAAGACATCCAGTATTGTCCATTACTGGGGGGAAGCGTGGTCTCTTATTGGGTATGGTGTGGTGTGTGTTTTTCTCCTGAATTGTTTCTTTTCCTATACCATCTGTCAGTATTTTTGCTGTTACTGTTCGTTTTCTTACCTCATTGCTGTTCCCAGTAATTTGCTTTTCTCTGAACGTGTGATTATTACCTTTTGTGGCTCCAGTTGGAGCGGGGAGGGGGAGCTGCACGAAGTTTTTGTGGGAAGACTAAATTGGGGAATACCATTCCTAAGCCATGACACCAAGACAGAAGGAAAAACTGTACAAGTTGAAGGTGCTGGACCCATATTGCATCTTGGAGCCTGTGCTGACTCACTGATGGCCCTTCCTGCTCTATTCTCCTGCTCAGAGACCTCAAATTCTTCTCTTTTCTGTCAGAGAAGTTTTAGAAACTAATATCTACTGTACTTCAAGAAAAAAATACCACTGTTACTTATGAATGGCAAACTAACATTTACACAATCAAAAAATTAAGATTAATTTTAAATAACTAAAATAGTATCCTATGACACTTCTTTATGATGGTAATTTTAATTCACATGACATGTTAGGTTACAGTATTTGTATATTAGAAGACAGATGTGCAATTTACAATATAAGCAAACTTCCTGTAATTTCAATATTAGGCAGAATAAATGATTTTTTTTTTTAAATTATATTGAGTATCATTCTAATGCAAAGAACTTCCAAATAATTAAAACCGCTTTAGAAGTCAGTCAGATGAACACAACAATACAATTCAAATACTTGATCTCTGGCTACAGCTAAGCATTTAAGTTGTCCAGAAAAAGAGAACAAAGAGAACAACAATCTCACTGCAAATTTGTTGAGAAAGTTATCCGCAAATGCAGTAAGAACAAACAAAGTTATATTATGCATTAATGTTTTTGCTTGCTCTATATCCCATACCTATACAAAAAAAAGAAGAGGCTTGAAAATATTTTGTCTGCTAAAATACGGACAAAACTCAGAAGTTTAATGGTTCATTTTTTTTATTCCTTACAGGAATCTAAAGAGAACAGTGAATTCTGTTTTAGCAATATAAGTTGGGAGACATCTGTGTTTTTTTGAATGCTTTTGTAGTCACCTGTACTTGTGTGGAACCCTGGCAACACCCTTCATAAAGAAATAAATTGAGAAGGAGATTAAGAACAGTTGGAGTTATTCTGGCAAAGGCAATTTTTTACAATTCTCCAAGGATTCTGATTATTTTAGTAATCATGTTTCCCTTGCCTGTCTCTCTCACTAAGTCTTTTGTCCTCCTCTTTGCATCTAAACAGCAATTGTGTACAAACTGTTGAATATTTAAAATAGAAAAATGCTACTCTGTCTTTAAAATACGTGGCCAATCATTATTTTGGTATTCACTGCAGTTAATCATGATGCATTTATTAATGTGCAAATATCAGACATTTCCTTCGGCATTCCACTCTCCGTTTGCAATTCATTAACATATTGTTATTTTAAAATATTAGTCTCTGGGAAGACACCAGATTTTCATTGGATTGGTCTCACACTTGAAAAAGCATTTTTATATTCTGAATGCATCAAAACAGCAGAATCTCCAGGCAGATACTAAGTGGGATTCACTGAAACACAATGTTAGTTCTAATGGATGGATGATTGTGTTTGGTCTTTTGAAACTTTGAAGTATAGGTAAGTCTTGATCACACAAATTAATAAATCCTAAAGCTGGAGTTAACAATAACCATTACACCCAAATTCTGCAGCTTAGCCCAGCCAATTTTTCAAAAGGTCAGGTTGTGAACTGGAGAAGATCAGGGAGGTCCACCGCATAGCTTTGTTGCCAGGCATCTCTCGTCTGGATTGTTGCAGGCATTTATTAGTATTCGTCAGCAGACTCAACAAAGCAAACAAGAAATTCAAGCACGAATAATAAAATGAAATGCTGCTATATAACCCTTTGTCATTCAGCAAATATGGGACTTTTTAGCTACATTGTTCCTAAACCTGGGTTACTACTTTAATTTTTCTCCACAGTGCTGACTGAATGAGTATGCATGTGTGTTAAATGCAGAGCTCCCTTAACAACTGCAGGACTGCCATTTAATCTGTTGGTAGATGGACCATTTCCTGTGGGAACTCTAGCTATGATTTCCAGATCCACCAAATAAATCTCAGATTAAGATTCCAAATGAAACCTGCCTTTGGCAGATAAAAAATGTCAAGATGGATATAAACAGTAAAATTATAAATTATCTAGGTGTTGCACGATGACTTGATGTGCGTTTTTTGTTTACACTTTCCCTGATATCACAACTATACAAGGCATTCATCAAATGTCACACTTTCATAATACTGGAGGCATCATTAAAACTGTTTGGCTAAGGACCTTGAAGTGTTTAAGCAGTAGCTCAAAAGTATATTTGTGCAAAGTAGAAGAATAAATTTACATATCAGCAGCAGCTCATAAGGGATGGGTAAATATTCTGTTTATCTCTCATTGTAATTCAGGTTAGTTTAAATACAGGGTTTCAGGATATCATTACAGCCTATATGGAGTCATTACATAATTTCCAAACATAGTGTCTGCTGGAGTTTTACTAAGCATGCTGTGTTTATGTTTTCTAAACCAACTAAAAACAAAGTAAACCCTCCCACCCCATTTGTCTTTTGCTATTGTCATATCAGACAATTGCTTTTCACATATAACCCCTTCCATTATCTAAATCTTAATGATCCAGAACTCCCTTTTATCTAGGCAGGGTCATGTTTCCCAATGCCCATTAATTATAGCGAAAATTCTCTTATCCAAATGTACTCAACCTCCCCTACCACACACAAACAACTAAGGCTTTGCTGAATTAAGAGTTCTAAACAAAATCCCAGGAAACTACAGCTTTAGAAGTAAAGAAAAATTTTGCAATTTTAAGTGTCCGACATAAGAGAAAGATCACTCTGCATGAAGTAGCCATAAGACACCTTGCTCCCTCACCCTTTACTCCAGTAACGGTCTACTAAAGATGCAGGTGAACTCGCAAATAAGAATCTCCAATGCACTCTCTGAAGAACCTTTCTTTTAATAATTTTAAAATATTTTTGCTCTGAACTTAAGCCTTATTCTAGCTGTTATAAAAATAGAAGTAATTAAGGTTTCTAAAGAAGAAAATAACCAAATTCCTCTTGCATTTGTGCAAGGTCTTCTAAAACTCCTTCTGAAGCACTGCTTAAAAATTACTGTGGTAGTAAGTGCTGTTCTCCCTGAAGTACATTTCAAGACATTCTCAAGTTAGCTGCACTCATACTTTACACACTTAAGATTCAAAGTGCAATACTTCAAGGTGTGCATTCTCCCCATCCTTAGTGCTTGCAGTGCTCAGTGCAGATAAGGCCGTACACGTTTTGAGCGTACCATAAAGGGTTGAACAAAATCATATTCACAGCACTGTAGTGAGTCAGGCAAATACTGGATATCTTGTTGTGCTTCTGATGAGGAGTCTTCCTGCATGCAGTCTGGCTAAAAATGTGCTGTATTCTACCACTCAAAATGTACAAGGAAAGAAATGGGATGGAAAAAGGAGAGATGAGAATTTATATGCATGAAGGGGTGATTATATTTACAGGAAAGACCAAGCAGTACTGGATGATTTTTCAGTTGTCATTAGCTCATTCTTATCTTCTAAGTTAGGTCACACTATTCCTTCTTCTTCCATGGAAGATGTTTTCTTCATCTTCCACACCTAGTGTTGTTCAACAGTTACTAGCCACTTTTCCAAGGTTTTCCTCATGAAAGTTCATCCTCTCAGCCTCTTTTCAGCCTTTTACATCATTCAGAGAAACCTTCAACTACACTTGGCACTTTGCAAGGGGATCTCTGACAGCACACAGTGAGCTTGATGCTGAAAGCACAGCACATATTGAAGACACTGATCAGTTGAGCCACGTGGGTGTAGAGGACGCTCCCTCTCTGCATACCACGTAGATTTTTCTGCATACAAACCACTCTTGCAATATTCAGGCCTTCTTTCTTTCCCAAGTAAACAGCACTTTGTTGCTAAAAGATGGCAGGAGAGGGAGAACTGGCTCACAGTATCTCCTGTTGAGGCATGTAAAAGAAGAAAAATACTTCACTATGACAAGTATGCTTAATTCTGCCTCTGCTACAGCCTTGAAAGAGGGGCTTTAGATTTACTTTAGAGTGTTTACAGCTGTGGTGGGTATATTCTAGAGAAATGGGCAGCAGCACCTCTACCATTAGCTGCTTTTTGACCCAACTAGAGCATTAGATGAAAAATCTTTACAATGCCATATTACTCTCAAGGCTTTCTTTACCCATTCATCTTTGTGTGTGTCAAACTCACACAATAGAAATTCCAGACAAAAAAGTCCTTGCAATTACTACTGCAAAAACAAATCCACAAAAAAGTACATTAAAACCATTACACAACTAGAAGAGTTTTCTACTTCTAATAAGATAGTTAAAATTACACAAAAAGATGATTCATTTTACTTAACCACATATGACCACATATGTGGCATATGACCACATTTCCTCAATTACCATGAATGTAAAAAAACCCAAAAAACCCCAGCTCACCACCAGACAAAATACCTCCTTTGCAAATTTCCCTGCACAAGTTGATTCTGCTGTTCTGCTCCAATCTACATTATCACATCTCTTAAAAACTAGTCTCCTCTGAACTAGTTTTCAGACACACAATTTTAAAATATATTTACAAGCTGCAAGCATTCTTTTGAAGTTACATGGAAAGTGTCTATATGGATCATAATTAAGAGTTGTCATCAAATTCTTAGAAATTAAATTGGTTCACTGACTTACATTTCAATATATGCTTCAAGTAATGGCTTAGCAATATATATATATATTTATTTCTATGCTTGAAAAACATAATAACCACCTTTTAAGAAAGCAAACAACTTTGTCATTAAAAATAATCAATCTATTAACTTGTCTTAG
Organism: Cnemophilus loriae; assembly: GCA_013397755.1. NCBI lineage: Eukaryota > Metazoa > Chordata > Aves > Passeriformes > Corvidae > Cnemophilus > Cnemophilus loriae. The sequence goes on from VZTF01000398.1 coordinate 1,336,954, forward strand.
GAATTTACAAAGAATAATTATACAATGCTTTCAATTCTGGAGTCAGCGAAACTCTAATTTTGTTGTCGAAACAGACCAAACAGTACTTAAAGTTCTAAGACTTCTCCTAATTTCTGCCCTGTCCTTAAAGCACGGATGCTCATAAATATAACATAAGCAAAAACATTACAACAGTTAAAGACTATATAATACAGAAGTAGAGCTGCACCTATTCAAACATGGTACATGATATGAGTCAAAGAAGACACACATTTAACTCTAGCATTTGCACACTCACCACTTTCCTGCCGTGCTAGCTTGTCTGGAAAACTGCCATACCAAGTTCTAAATGCATGCATAAGTAGAGAAACCACCAAATTTCAGGTTCCCTCTTGTGTTTTCATAGGATTAGTGTTTTCATAGTTCCCATCATGCATGGAAACCCTGCTGAAGTAACAACTCTACCCCAGTGAAATGTGCTTCCCCACATCCACCACCACTGCATTGCAAAGATATGCACCTATTTGCCAATACAAGTTTATTTTTATAATTGAATACTATTCTAGGCTTTCTAGCTTGGATCCTGAATATTTTTCATTTTTAAGTGGCATAGTCCCCACTGGTCTGCTGCCAATGTTCCTGGTACATTCTCTCAAGTATCCTTAGGGAAAAATGAAAGAAGGCATTAACCTTCTATCAAAAACAAGAGAAAGAGCACATTTGAACTAGATATAAAGACAAAATAACAAGCCTTGCACACAGACTGTTCTTTAATTCTTCATAACAGAACAGAACAGTGACAAAGTCTCCAATCCACGCAGGGATACTATACTCCAAACAACTCGGAAAGTTAAAAAGAAAATCTCACCTATCAAACACTTCAGATATACTCCTCTTAGACACTACCTTTCTTTCAAGTATTTTATTTTATAACATCTATTAACAGGTTACACATTATCCCACATAACCGCCATAAACCTACCACTTCTCTGTATCTTTTTTTTTTCTGTTTTTTAAAATTCTAATTGCTTGACTGTATTTTCATCTAGCCAGATGAATTTAATCTCATGTTTGCTTTACCATCCTTATTTGTTGACAAATAATATATGCTATTAAAAAAATTTGAATAAATCATTATAGGGTTATTCTAAAACCAGCTTTTAAACTTCCAAGTTACAAGGAAGGAACATCTAAATACAGTACAGTACCAGCTGCACAAAGGAAAGATACAAAGATACAAAGATGCAAGCAGAACGCAAAATGGTACACTCTTCAACACACACATTTAAACAGAAAATGAAAAGGCGCTGTGATTAGGTAATATAACAAGAAAATACATCAGAATATCTACCAAGGGCACATATTGAACATTATGTTGCTGAAATTGCCCTGTTATTTTTATAAGTGAATGTAATTTAGCTCTTAATACTCCAATACAATTCTAAGAAATAAAAAAATTCCTCATCCAAACCAGTATGATGACAGATTTACCCATAATTCCTTTTTCTAACTTTCTTAGAAGCAAAAGCACAAGGAATCACGTGTCTTATTAATGATTATGCTAAAGAAAAGTGTATAAATTTTACTTTTGTTTATGTAACAACTTCTATTGGATACATGAATACTTAAGTGTTAGCTTGGAAGAAACAGCTGTCTAAACAACACAAAATACTGACTTAACGCATCAGAAAAATAATACATATAAAACTCAGTAACTACTCAGTTTTAAAAATATCTCTGAGCAGCAGCAGAACATAATTTTTTGCAATTAGACAATCAGTTTCATTTGCCTACTTTGGAAAACTTAACCTTTTGAACCATTCTTAGGGTATGCTGACCCCTAAAGGTCTAAAAATACTAAACCTGATTAAGCCATTACATGTTTAAATTGTCAGAATACAATTCTCCACTAACTTACACCACCATGACTATTTTTGTTTACAGAGTATATGATTTAAAAACTTTTGAACTTCACTTAGTAACAGCTCGAAATTCCATAAATTAAAAGGGGACTACAAATAGTTTATTTTACAGAATAATATAGGTAGAAATTCCTTTACATATGAAAGAAAAGCATAATCTATAAAATGAAGCATGTCTTCTTTCTTCTAAACACACTGTCCATGAGAAACTTGGCATTTATTATCTTTTGGAAGAGAATACATAGTATAAAACTCAAAAAAAGGAAATACATGAGAAGCTATGAGGCTCTGATATAAAAGGAAATTTTGATGACATACGTATTCCATTTTGGATTTTTAAATTTACACATAGTCACTTACTAGCAAAAATCCACCCTAAACTGAAGGTCTCTTTCTTATGTCTTTCCTTTTCTTCCTTCTACATGTTACAATCTAGTCAAAAGCCACTTTCTGACAATTCTCTTCCACAAAGCCAGTCAATCACGTAATGTACTCTCAAATTCAGTGGGTTTTTTTTTCCCTTAAGTTTCTGTCATGAAACATAGAAGAATGTATCTGAGAACAATTGTGTTTGGTCAACCAAATACAAATACAAAAAGATACTTGCATCCTGATGAAGATGAAAACTCCATCAACTAGGGGAGCTCCAAGTTAACCAAGGCCGCCTTTACCTTCAAGCCTTACCTTATGGTCTAAATTCAGTTCAGCTACTAATGAGAAACTCATTAATATTAGTAGATGGCTTAATCATACCCCAGCCAGGAGTGAATAGCCAAGAAAATTACTTTAAGACAGACTTTCAGATTTATTGTTAACAATTAAAAAAAACCAGTTGGAAAGTAAAGTGCAATGTACAGACTAAGAATTTAAACAAGACTTCTGAAAGTTATACAAAAACATTTTCAATAATCCAGAAAATCAAGGTGACGCTTTATATTCATGTAGCTGCTCTCCTGTTACTCCAAGTACTTTTAAGGGGCAGTATGTGGTTGTGGGTTTTTTTTTTCTTTTCTTCCAAAGTCAGTCATATATCAGCAAGAACAAACACACTCCAGTCACTGCCTAGCACTGGTACAACACCTGAGGTTCCTTACTAATATCTTGAAAGTCCCTACCTTTTGACCAGTTCTCCATTTGTTCTTCTGAACTTGTTTGATCTGGCACTGAGTCCAGTTTTTGCTTGAAGGTTTCAGAGCTAAAATAAAACAAACTCCAGATAAATAAACTTGAAACAATATCATACACCTATACTTTGCCTTCATTTGACAGAAAATTTACAAGACAAATTATTTTAAGTATTTATAACAGGACAGTGAAGTCTGCATACTTTAACAGTGAGTGAAAAACCGTATTTCTCAGTAAAATATTTTTTCTTCACTCATCTAATTTCTATAATTGTTTGGTTCAGCTTTCTGTTGCATGTGATACCTTTGATGAAATATTTATTAGTTTGTTTTTTTCTTCTAGAGTCTGGTCTTGGAAGTACACGTTACTGAGCACAGCCCAAATTACACCGAGCAGTCTGCTCACTTTGGCAGTTATTACAGATGGTGGCATGTGCTTCACTTTACAGCATTATTTCTCTTGCTTTAATTTCCTAGATAAAATACAGGTAAAGTGGCCCACGACCACTCCAACTCTGAATTTGCAGGTCTTTCTAAACAGCTAAATAATGCATCCTAATATTCGCATGCATATTGCTTCATACTATAGTTAATTACACAGTTGCAATATTTCATATAATCAAAGAACTTCAAGATATAACCCTCAATAAGGCCTGCAGTAAAATGTTATGCCCAGCAGGCATCATTTTGAGTGTTAAAATATAACTTTTATGTGTTATATATGTGTTAAAAATTATGTGTTATGTGTTAAAAATTCAATTATACTCTGTATTGGAAGGAAATCTAAATAAGTTTGTAATCTTGGTAACATAGTAATCTTACCACAAATTTTATTACTTACTCAAGCACCTTTTTAAAAAGTGTTGTACATAGGACAACTTTTGATCTTTAACTACGCAGTTGTGCTTATTTTGTATGTTTTCCCTACTACATTTTTTTTTTTACATTTATTAAAAAGATACAACATGTGCCTTGAAGATACAGTGGCTGGGTTACGAAAACACCCAGAGAGTTGTCATTGTGCTGAAAAATGTAAGAGATTAAAAAAAAAATTAAGTACATATTTTACAATTCAAGCAAATTATAACAAGACACATATCCTAAATAATAAAGCAGCAGAAGAAATTATTTTCCCATACAACACCAAAATGATTTCATTTTTATCTTTAAAATTATAAAAACAATTAATTGTAAAAACACTTAAGGTTCAACACTAACATGTACACCAAACATTCAAGAAATACATGTTTAGCTCATATTTGTTGTTGACTATAAATCTGCATGATGAAAAAAAAATGGATAGGATTTGATGTGCTTTAGTCTTAACAAAAAATAACAAGTTCACCTCATATCGCAGAACACTGAGTCCCTTACAAGAATCCCTCAAATGAAGCTGTACGCTTCTTCTTCAATTCCGTGTAACTGTGTTGATTTGAAGTTGGCAATCTTTTCCTAAGTTCCTCATTTACTTTTGGATTAGCTGAAAATATAGAGGGTTATTAATATCAAGAAATAGGTTTCTGTCAATGAAGCCATTTCCCTACATATTGCACAAAAAGGCTCATAATAATTGCAGTATTTTAATAAGATATTCATATAGCAAGACATGAAGAAAATATGGTATTTAATAACCTCTGGAGTATTTTAAAACATGTCTTAGGGCCTTAATGTGTCTAGTAATATACTATTTAAAACCATAATTTTATCCCTCCACAATATACAGTCATTCTTCCTCGCCATTTACCCAGCTAATGAATGCCAGCAATTAGTAAAATGTAATCCCATTGCACAATCATTTTAATGCTTTTAGCACTCAGAAAAGTAAACACCAAATTAATACTGCTCAAGCCATATCAGATCCTAGTTGGAAGCAAGCAATTATAGTTCAGCTCCTCAGGTGTAATTAAATGATTGGAATGATTTAGTTCCATAAATGCAAGTTAATTCATAAGCAAGCAACAAATATACTGGGAGTAATTACAAGAAACATTGACAGTCTAAGCAGGGCATGTGCTTTCCTGTACCTGATATAGGAAAATGCTGCCCTCTCCCGGAAATAATGGACTATGGCACAGGAAAAATTTATGACCGAAGTCAAGAGGCTCCTTTTACAGACTTTGTCTTCATAAGTGAAATAGGTTCTGCTAATTAATAGGAATTCTCTGGTTCACACACGGAGAAAATAAAAAAAAAATTGTTGATATCAGATTAACGTCACCTATTGATCAAAGTAGAATGGAAAGATTTTTGGGGGCTCCCTAGGGTGTGCCAATTAATTTCCCCATAATTCGAAACAAAAAATGTTAGGATAGAGAACAACAAAATATTCCAGACATTAAGTATTTAAACTGGTTGCTCTGAACACAAACGCTGCAATAGGTAGCTGACTTGTGCACAAGACTTACTTGTCATTCAAGATGTACCTTTACAGAAGGTACCTTGAACATAAGATATTTTTAGAACCAAAACTTATTGAACCATCATTATTCAGTGAGTGTTAAACCTCACCATATCAAAAATGATCAGATGTGGCCATTAAGGTTTTCACACAAGGAATCATCAGAAAAATTGAATACAATTATTCTAAATCCTTACTTTCATTTGAAGACAATCTGTTAATAATCAATCTGTGTAATAATGAGAGGAAATTCAAGCTGGAGATTAAAGTAAAGTGTACTGACAGACCAAGACAAAGCTGAAAATACAAAATGAAACCATAACCCAAACGCCAGAGGTAATTTTAAATCTAATTTCTGTATTCACTAGCTGTTTATCCAACCTGTGCTAGTGTAAAACTACTTGGACATCATGAAAGAAAGTGAAAATAAAAAAGAAATTGTCCCTATAGATTGAATATAAAATGCAACAATCACATAAAATTCATAGTTAAGTACAATAATGAAAGAACTCTCAGATCTAACTGTTTTGCCATCTACAGAAATAAGAAATGCTTCCCAATGCTGCATATAGCAGCATGGGAGAAAAATCACACACTATGGTCAGTATATATCTGTTTTCCACACAGAGAAACAGTAGGAAAGCTTGATTCAGAAGCACCTGATCAATGTAAAAGCCTTAAAATTGTTCTTTACCAATAGCACTTTGGCATAAAAATATTTATTTGTTCCAGATCTTCGTGTATTTCAAAACAAAACCAAGCTGTACACAAATATCTTTGCTGTTACTTTACTTACTGTTAAAAAGAAAAAAATTATTTTAAGAAGTCGTATTATTAAAAGTTTAAAATGTACTGCACATTTGCTTTGCCCTTTGATGTCACAGTCCTATTTTTCTATTCAAATCTTGTACACTCTAAGTTAATTGCTTTTGGAAACTACTTATTATTCATGTAAAAATTAATGTGCCAATGTGTTTAAATCCTTTTAAATGACCATTCATGCATCTTTCTTCTTTAAGTACCAATGAAATCTGTCAAAGATATCAATGCAAGATGGTCTTAGACAAAGTTCTAATATAGATTTTTTCTGCTAACATAAGATTTTCATTTTCGTCAACTTTACTTAAATTCCATTAATTTTTTAAGCTGCTTTTAATAAATTCACAAGTAAAAAATTTTAGGCTCCATAGTCTGTCATTTGTGTTCCAGCTGACTTTATGAATATTAATAACAGTGTTATCCTGATTAAATAGGCTTCATATAAAATCCCTGTGAATCCTATAGCTCAGACATCTCATTTTTCCAACTCTTTATGAATTTGGATTCAGACATTAAACTGGAAAAAACCTTAAAAAACAGATTCAATGGTACATTGGTGTACCCTTAAGCAAAAAATTAGATGTTCTAATGATTCAAATAATTAAAATTGATAGGACCACATATTGAGATTTCAGGCTTTCTGTACACATGCAACATATTTCAACTGTAATGAAAACATCAACACTTCACAGACAAGGGATTAAGAATCTATTATAAAATAATAATACCTGTCCTAATGCTTACCTTAAACAAACAGAGGATATAATCTTAAATCTTCATATACGGGGTGCTGATTTGGAGAAGTATTTTCCAAAGAGAAAGAAATTAGTGGAGGCTTAATTACATAAGCACACACATGAAATACATGAACATTCTAGTATACCGCAGGAGTCTAGTGAAAAACAGCACTAACTATTAAATGGTTCATACTTCAGGAAAACCAACCTTTTTCTTAAGAATGTCAAATTGAAGCACACAGGAAATATTAATACTATCCTATGAGACTCATGCAGTCCCATTTTCAAAATGTTAACTTCTTTCCATGCTTATATGTTTGAATTATTTACGTACGTCTATGACAAACAAAAATGGAAAATTAAGCTCACTGCACTGTCTTCACTTTGTTATATAGTGCTAACTGGAATGACTGTTTCCTCGTCCATTCAGGGAAATATTCTGCAAAAACACCATTAAAATACTTTGCCTTTCAGTACCTCAGAATGTGAATGGATTTTAAGAGGAAAAAAATAAATCTAAACAAAATAATGGCTTATTCAAAATGATGGCATACCAACCCTGGTTCTAATTATTCATCAACACAAACATTTCACAAGAATTAAACAAAAAGAAAAGATATATAAAAGTAACATACATCTGCAAGACAGAAAGCATACAGTGCTTTACTTGTGCAGTTCCAAATGGCTTTTATTACAGCTGTAGCAGTATTTCCTCTCTCTGAAGTAAAAAACCCAACCTCTTGAGTGTCTGCAGAATAACTTCTATACAAAGGAGCACCCCACAGTAACTCCAACCCCACAGTAGCACCACAGTAACACTAACGCCAATGGTTTCTCTCTCTGGGCAGGACTGAGAAGTTTGTCTTCTAAGCTGGAGTTCAGTTACTGACTCCCCTCCTCAGGAACAGAAAGACTGTTGGGACCACTTTATATGGAGACCCAACGACTGCAAACCCCCATTCTTTGGTCTTGCCTTGACAGGTTTTGAAGTCAACCACTGAATCACGGCCTTAGCTGCTGTGACAGCATGCAAACATTTGCTGCTCTTGACCGAATTCACCCATTCTTCACAAAAATTCCTCCAGTCTTGGAAGAGTTTTTCCACACAGAAGGCTATCCCACCTGCCCCACCTCTGGTGGAACAAGAGACCAATTCCCACTACCCCTTGGAACAGCACTGAGCCAGTTTTTGTCGCCCTTAAAGAAGCAGTTAGCAGAGTTAGCAGTTGCCATTGACAATGCAGGGATGAAGTACTGTGTAGTTTACGAAGAGGGAAACAGAGAATGAATTTTAGCATTATTTCCATAAGATTAATTAGATTGGCAGGATCTTCTAAAATATCCTGAAACGTTTTCCCTCGGGGCGTGCTAAACTAAAAAACTTAACTTAGGAAGGTAAGCTACATAAAAACCAGTTACCTTCTCAAAGCATTTCCCCAGGGAACAAACAGCCAGTTTTCTTAGCCCAGGTGGATGTCAAGATTTGATTCAATGATACACTCCTCCAAAAAGAGTCACATTTCCTCCCTATCTTCAGAAACTTTACAGCAAAACAGAAATCTAAGGCAATTCAAAGTAAGTTAAAACTAGCTTTGGACAGTTATAAAAACACTAGTCAAAGGATAACAGAAATAGCCAATTCAAGTATTTGTTACAAGTGGAATAATACTCATCTGTTAGGTACTTCGGAGGTACTTATTTTATTGTATTGTATTCTACTGCTTTTATACCCTTTAAATACAAATAGCTAATGCAAAATATTATGTTTCTTTTAAAAAGAATATAAAACATAGAGAAGTGGATTAACCCTGTAAGTGGATGAATGCAGCATGAGTAGTACTTAAAATTTGTAACTCTCATATCGCTAAAAAGACTTCATGAATTTGGTCAATTAAAGCATCTTCATGATCTGGAAGCTTGATAAAAACATTTTCCCAGAGAGCACAGTGAAGCAATAATCCCCCAGCTTTTCTTCCCTGCTGATTCTTGACCCAGAAGGAGATAAGACATATGCAGCTGGTTTCAACTAACCTGCATAAATCAGAAAAGACATGAAGATATAGGGCTCAGGTATTTTTCCTCTGTTGCTGCAGCAATTTCTTCATATTCTCACTACAAAATTTGCATCTGGTGCTTTTAATGATGGCATGCTGTAAGCCAAAGAGCACTTATTCTCTTTGTCATGCTTTTGACAAAGGCATGAGAGGAGGCATAAAAATGCAGAAAACCAACTGGTTTACAATAGGTTTCACCTATTCCTACATTAAACTTAACTGGATAAAGGATATGTACTTTCCTCTTTATTTTTTCTCCCTAACTTGAACTCAGTGTCTCCAAGGCTCAATTCTCTCTGTGCATCAGGAAATGTTTCTGTGTGTATTAGCTCACCAACAGGCCCCTATCTCTTCCGCCCTCTGATATATTCTCTCTTTCACATCAACAATCTTCATTTGTATTTTATTTACTAAATAATCTTCAGCCTGCTCTGTTGTCTTCTTTCCCAGTTTTTAGCTGTCCTTTGTCCTCCAACTCTTTTCTTTTTCCTTAGCTTTGTCTTCTCTTTGACAATACATGCCTTTTCCTTTTCCCCCTGCCCACCACCTCTTTCAAATTAAAAGAACTGCAGAGAATCTTGTCAAAGACTGTCTCTCAGTTTTTCACAGCTCTTCTCATCTTGCTGTGCATTGTGTGAAACAGCTTTCTTCTGTGACACTTTACCTAACATCATTTTCATTCTAATAATCAAACTATGACATGCTTTGATCAGGAGTGAACAGCCAAATCATTTAGCCATCCTTCAATTTTGTTATAAACTCTTCAGTGGCCTTAAAACTCAGTATTATATATCACATTATATATTGTTATAGACAGACAGATCTCCATTTCTAAACATTTTACAACCAGATTGTGATTTCCATTGCCTTTACAGACAGGAACAAATATGCGCATTTTAAACTAGCTGTTGTCCTATCTAGAGCCAAAAGAATATTTAACAGAATATTTTAGTAGAATCAGCACTACATAGTGGTAAGGGCTACCTGTGTATTACACTCTTGACAGGATCATAGCAGACAAAGGGAAGGCATTAAACCCCTCTATCTGGCACATCTGAAGTGCTGTATCCGGTCTGACCTGCTCATGGATATCCTGAGCTAAGTCCGGCAGGTGATTCAGGATGATCAGCGGTCCGCAGGACATGAGTTATGAGGAATTTGAAAGAGTTTGGTTAGTTGGTTTTAAAGAGAAAAGGCGAAACAGAGATTTTATTGGGTTTTAGCTGCCTTGTGAGCAAATATAGAGAAGACAGAGACAGATCCTCCTGACAGAGACAAGTTGTAACACAGAAAACTCAGAGTTATGGGTAAGAGAAAATTTTTCACAGTGAGAAAGGTCACTGGAACAAATTGCATAGAAAGGTTACAGTATCTCTATGGCTGGATACGGGCAAAACTCATCTGGATGTATCAACTTAATCTAACTTTGGAGATTGCTCCATTCTGAACTGGATGATATGCACAGGTCACTTCTTGCCTACCTATTTTGTTATTCTAAGGATTGCAATGAAACAAATCCACCAGAACTAGAATTCCCAAACAGAAAAAAATACTAGGTTGCTTTCTGCTTTACAGGGTAGGTCAGTAGAGCCCCTGACCAACCAACAACCAAATAGCAGTGAGGCACAACCAAAGACCACCCATGTGGCAGACAGGCTAAACGCCAGAAGGGAGAAAACAGTGAAACAGCAGGATGTGAACAGCATTTTGAGCCCTACTGGTCTTGAGAATCTGGTTTTCTTGAGTTTACTACATGACTGGATGATTTGGCATTAGGCCAAATGTCAAATATTGGAAATACTGGTTTGCACATCATCCTTCAGTAAACCAAAAATGGACCACTGATACAGTTATTTTACCTGTCTTTCTGAAAACTTTGGCCTCAAGCCCCACAAAATCCATCCCTCCCCCAAACTTGAAAAAAAGTCACTGTGACTAAAGAGTCCCAAAGCTAACTATGGAAATGATTCAAGAAACGTGAGTCTACAGTGCTTATGTTTGCAAAATTCATTGTATAGTATATTTGATATACTGGAATTCCCAAATCTCCAAATCATAATTTCTTTTGTCACAGAACTAAGTTCCTAGCCCAGATTTTACCATAAAAGCAAAAATAAAATCACAAAACATTATATGCATATAAAAATGTGAAGTAGTAACTTAGTGCCGAATTCACAAACCACTAGTATAAGTAATAGCATTAAGCAGAAATTATGTCTTCTGCCAAAAACATTCCAATTGTTTGGCTGCCTTCACAGAAAGAAGTAAGACTGAACAGGAACTCAGCGAAGAAAAAGAGGCAAAAAACCCCACTCAAGCAGAGAAACTTGATTCATCCAGCCAACTCACATTTCTCAAGGTACCTTCAAATAGCACCATTTTTCCTGACAGCAAATGCAGTAAAAATAAAAAGCATAAAGACTACAAACAGTGTGGATATTGGAGCCTGACCAAAAACTATCATGAGCAGTGAACATGCAGAGGCCTGTCAGAAATGTGCCAACCTTTCAAGATCCAGTCCTGCACATGGGGACTGAGAGGGGCCTGTCGGTTTCCTGCAGGGAAATACAGCCGCACCAGTTATGTACCTGTCAGGCTGTTCTAAACGGCATGAAAACACAAACGCGCCTCCACTGCTGTCATAAAGCCACATATCCAGTGCACTGGTTCTACCCAAATTATGCAACTACTCCAATTCTATAGTGTATGCTTCAGCTGCTGAAAGGAATCTCATCACCTGAAATTTCACAAGCTAGAAAGCTCAGAGAAATAAAACAACACTGACTCCATATTAGCCCTATTGGTCCTTTACAAGCAAAATTAACGATCATTTTCTTAGATAACTACCTGAAGAGAAAGCTATCCTTCAACTACAAGTGTAATTGCTCCCTTAACCATGCTTGCACAGCAGTAAAAGCATAGGAATACAGAGTGTTGCTCAGGTGTGAACACAGACATACCTTTTGACTCAATAAACATACAGTCTCGCCTGAACTTCTGCTTTTTTTTTTTTTTATTTAGCAACTAGATCCAGTACATAGTGCCTTCACTGACTATGAGTAGTAACTTCGCCCTTGTAAGCAAGAAGTGGAAGTTACAGAGAAATGGCATACTTCAGGGTGTATCCAAGGAAGAGCAATGAAGCTGGTGAAGGGTCTAGAGCACAAGTCTTATAAGGAGCTGCTGAGGGAGCTGTGATGCTTAGCCTGAAGAAAAGGAGGCTGAGAGAAGACCTTACTGCTCTCTCCAACTGCCTGAAAGGAGGTTGTAGTGATGCAGGAGTCGGTCTCTTCTTCCAAGTAACAAGCAATAGGTCAAGAGGAAATGGCCTCAGGTTACATGAGAGAAGGTGTAGATTGGATATTAGAGAAAATTTCTTCACAGAAAGGTTTGGCAAGCTTTGGAATAGGCTGCTCAGGGAAGTGGTGGAGTCACCACCCCTGGATGTATTTAAAAGATGTGTAGATGTGGTACTAGGGAATATGGTCTAGTAGTGGTGGTCTTGGCAGTGCTGCATTAATGGTTGGACTTGCTGATCTTAAATGTCTTTTCCAACCTAAATTATCCTACAATTTTATGTTTCCTACACTCCAACAACAACACTTCTGAGCATTTTCAGCACTTATGCATTGACTGTGTGTTTTACAACATGCTTAACAAGCATGATATATAGCATGCCTTATGTGCACTTGCTTATTTAGGTATGGTTACTAGGCTACTGATTTTGGAAAATTAATCCAGATGCTTCCCTGAAATTTATTATAATATCAAAGAAATCTGAAAACCAGTACAATTCAAAATAACAAGCTACACATTCAGAAATGATCTTGGGTTCCCAGAGAAAAATAAGATATTCCGAGGTGGGCCAAAACCCAATGAAAACCAGAGACACATCAGTGAAATAAGTCTGTTGAGAATGTCCAGAATTTAAATGTAAGCTAAAGACTGAAAAGGCTAAACCTGTAAGTAGTCAGCCCCATAGTAATTGCTGCACTGTTTCCTGATGTTACACCAACAAAGAAAGGTACAAGATTAAAGGGGAGTCACCATAGACTATGAATCAGTGCCAGGCAGATGAAAACCACAAACAAACAAGCAAACAACGACAAAAAGAAAAAAAATAAAAGGAAAAAAAGAGGCATTAGCTGAAGTTTAAGAAGTTTAGATCATCAGTCACAAAACGGATATTTCTGACAGTGGATCAATTTCCCTGCCGAACTTTAAAAAAGCAATGCAAAACATAATCACATCCGAGGCTACCAATCAAACTGCTGCATTTTTTTTATGTCAGGGCAAACAACACTTTTATCCTTTAACTCTCATTTGGAAAAAATCCAAAACCTTCTCTCAGCTGAAACTTACAAAAAATAAGTCAACTTCATCTAGTAGGCAGGAAATTCCTGCTGTGAAAAAAAAAATCTGTCTAAAATGTTAAAAGTTACAACAATGGAAAACTTAGTCACAAAAGGTCTTCCAAAGCAAGGTGCAAGACAATTTTAAACACAAGCAGAAATGTCAGAACACACATAACGAAAACTCTGTCACTTCTGCTCCTTTTCAGCCAATGAAATAGTCCAGCTTTTTTTTTTTATTTAGTATTTGAATAGATAGATCATTCTTATTCTTCAATCTTTTGATTATTTATAATGACATGCAACACACAGAATGAAGAAGCTGGAAACATATGTTTTTTAAAAAAGCCAAATTTGTTTACTGGATTTCGAAGAAAGTTCATTTTAAACCCTTAGTAAGCACACTATTCAGCCAAAATCATGAAAGTAATTTATAGTGGAGAAGTCCTAAAGAATTCCTCTGAGAATATAAACTACGAAGAGTTTCATATGAGTTGCCGGTTACACAACTGACAGAAAAACTTCTTAGGGGTTCTGAGTCTTAACATCAGATTCTTTCCACACAGACAAATGGAGAAAAAAATCCTAGAAAAATTCAAGACCTAGGATTATCTAGCCATTTTCTGCAAAATTATTCTCTTTTTTTTTTTTTTGTAAAAGGAAACAGATGGATGTTTTATTCTTTCATGCAAGTTCATCCTAAATTCCAGTATCTTGCATTAATTATTCCTTGATTCATCAAGATACATTCATGTTTTTATTGCCAAAACACTAGAGCTGAGACAGCAGCTGAATATTGGCCCCAGACCAGTTATTTCTGGGTGGAGCAAAGGAGTTCTAAATCCACTTACTAGACTGTAGTGGGTTGAAGAGAAGGATGAAAAACCCTTCCTTAGTACTTCTGAAACCCAGGCTTATTTTGATGGCTGCTTTCTTTTGCACATAATTGTGCTGAATATTTTGAGGCTTATTTATCAGATGTTGTGGTTATTACATATTTCACTGCTTGGCATCACTAAGAGATCAAAAAAAAATCAAGACTTTATATTTATAGAAGTGTAGATAAAATACAAGATTCAAAAAAGGAAAAATCTGGCTAACAGTTCAAATACTCAGAATAATTCTGAAGACATTCCTGGACATTGTGAAGTTGCAAGACTTGCAGGCTCCACAGTTTTATCTCCCCTTTCATGCTGAAGGAGCACCTGACAAAGTTAGGTATGTGCACTAGTAGGATATCCGTGCCTAATCATAACACTAAGAAAACTCCTAAATAACTTCCTATTTCACAGTCCAACTGGAAGGAAAGAAGAAAGTCTTCTGAAATTTTTCCTAAAATTCATTATTAATGAAAGCAACCTTTTTTAGTGTTGTGCTTTCATAACTCCTTACTGTCAAAGGCAAATCTTAACACGTTCAGACTTTAATGTAAAAAAAAAAAAGACATAATTTTTCTGGTATAAGTTATGACCCTTTGACACTGCTTTCGAAGTGGTCTTCAACATTTGTCTTTTAATTTCTTCCAGACTTTAAAGCCACGATATCTAACCAATTATTTCTGTTCATATTTCTGCTTATCCAAAGGAAGTATTCCACTGCAGTCAGTTCTTCAGATGGACTGTGCATCTGCTGAGCAGTCTGGTTTGGGACAGGAGGTGTTGTGGAAAGGTGGCTGTTTTTGCCGTAACTTGTCTGTCTGAAAAGAGTTAAGTGAATTCAATTTAATTTACTCACCACACTGAACTTTACTGGGGTGTAAGATTATTTTTGTTTTTTATCAAGGATACTCACTATATATAAACTAAACCTAAGGAAAAGGTAGTTCAGTGTTTAGAAAGTTTCCCACAGTGCTTTCAGGACAGATTGAAAAAACACACCTACGCTCAGACATCCATTAATAGACACCTCCCTAAAAACCTGTTTCTCAAGACATTTGAGAAGTCCAGAGACCCCATAACTAGCAAACTCATACTCTGATCACATTTTTCTTTAATCAGATGAGATGAAGGTATTTTTCAAAACATTTTGGATAACATCTGCTAATTTTTATGAACTTCTTTATAACTGGGGTTTAACATTAATCTGAATGAATTTCTATAGCAATTGGAACAAAATGTTTCTTTTATTTACAGTATAATTCCTGTATTACTAAACAGTGACACTTTCACACATAATTATATTCTACAGGATTACAGTTTAAAAAAATCTAGGTCCATCAGTGGTTTTTATTACACGTGGGATTTTTAAGAGCTGAAGATGTACTGATAATTTTTGATTTCCCCAACCTCTCTAATGACCTGAATGGCTGTATTACTGGAAAGAAAATGTCATATGTAACACTAAATGAGTTCTCAATAAAGTACCTAGTTTGATTTCTTTTTAGTTGTTGTTAACTTTTAAGGTAAATTTGGATACAACTGGAGGGGAACCTCACTACAACAGCAGCCTATGCTATTTATAGGAAGTTTTCTCTCTAGTGCAAGACAGTGAATGTTTGCCAAAAGAATTTTACATCCAGGAGGGTTTTTGAAATATGAAAGATACTTTTAAACTATGAAGAGAATTATAATTTTTGCCTAATATTTAGTAACCTTCAGATACTGTAATTCCACTTCAGATCCTGGAAAAACATTCCGGAGACAAATATTAGTCTACCACTGGATAGTGAAGAGGAGGAACAAAATTACATTTCAAGGGGAAACTGTTTTAATTAGAGTTACCTTGTACACCTGCACAGCAGTCACCTTCAGTACATTGTGCGAAGTGTTACACCCCACAACTCTGTTTATTCTTGCTACCATCAAATTCTGAGTCCATAAAGCAAGAAGCTCAAGTTTGCTCCCAGGCATATTTATATCACCCTACATTTATGCTGCTGTAGTGCAGAAAACTAACTTAAACACCCTTAACTGGTTGACTGTACATCCCACAATGATAGTCTCCAGAGACACCCATCACACCCTAATCCATAACCTTTATGACAAAGGAATCCTTCATGGATGCTTCATTCTTTTATATTTCAGGATACATGAACAAAGAGGTGGACAGGGTCTCCTAGTGCCCTTTCACAATTGTATTGAATCAGGAATGGCCTCACTACCATCCTGAAAGAAATCCAATTGTATCAAAAAATGGAAGGTGAATCTATTCTCACAGGTAGCTGCATTTCCGTATCCATACTTCTGCAGTCTAATCAATTTTCAGCATTTGGAAAGAAAGCCTGATTACATGGTAGCAGACCTCAGCGATCTCATCACCAGCCCAGCAGATGAAAGCTGCTGAGCTACTACCTGTGCAGAACCTTACCAAGCACTACACTAGAACTCCAAGGTTTTTAAACCATTTGGCATGCAAAACCATTTACCCTGAATCCTATCCAACAAACCAAAGATCAGATTCTGACCCTGCAGCAGTGGCCCTCCCTTCGCTGAAGCAGAACAACTTACTTATAAAAGCTTATAAAAACTTACAAAAGTTGAAGAAAACAAAAGACCATTTGTAATCCCTGCACTTACCTAGAAGAGCTGCTCAGTGACACCAGTTCCTCACTCTATAGCTGTAGAGTCACTACTCATCGCCACGACACTCTGACGGGATCTAACTCGGGTAACAGTGCAAATTCCTGACCTCAGTGACACTAGTATTTTGAGAGAAGCCCAGAAAAGCTGGACTCTGTAAAAAGCAACAGGTGCAGAACTCCTTGCTGCCAAATAAAGGCAGCTGATGAAGACATGCTTTGGAAGCCAACATGTGTGAAAAACATCCAGCTTGATGAAATACCTGTCAGGTCTAGTAACATTTTTTGCAAAGTGGATGCCATGTCAAGAAGTCTATTTTTTATTGTCCTAGGACTCAAAAGCTCCAACACACTACATATGAAAAAACCCATCACTGGGGTGATCACACTACAGCTTATTTATTAAACGTGTACGGTAAGATGAGTGGCAGCCATTTCAGTTCACGATCTACATGTTTCAGATTCTGGCTTGAAATTCAGTAACTGAGAGGTTGTCTTCTTTAGTTCAAACTGACTCAGATACTCAGCTGAGATATCCAACACAGAGTCACTTCTGTGAGAACCTAGAATCCACTTTATTGTCCTGTCAAGTCTGAAAAACAGTTAAATTTCCTTCTCTTGAAGACATACCAGAGACTTGATTCTGGATAAAATAATAATAAATACTTTCCTGATACAAAGTAATTTATTACAGAAATCTACTCTGAAATCATGGGCTCCACCATCTACATGGCATTTGGACTCCATCAGCCACACCTCCAGCACATGCAAGACCGTTTGAAGAGGGCCAGTCAAACTTCTCAGTGTTACTGTGACAACAGTTCCATTCTCACTCACAGACCTCAAGTAAATTTTGCATTGATCTCTGCTTAGCAAAGGTATGTTAATTTGGCTACAGAGAACATACAGGAGGACGCTGAGAGCACTGATCGCTATTCACTCCTTTGAAAAACCAAAACTATTCTAAGCTCTAACATTATAAGGCAAGTAATGAACATGTAGTAGGAAAGATGGTGCTTATCAGTTTCATTTTATTCACTTTGTATTTTCTGCAGTAGCAATGTGTTTTGCAAGTGAAGGGGTTTCCTTTTACTGACCTTGGCATTCATCAGGACCATACTGTGATTTATATTGAGAATTCCAGGCCTTTATCTGATCTTATAAATAAATGTAAAATACATAAAACAATTATCCTAGTGTAAAATTGAATTTTATCTCTCTGTAATCAGCTTTTGCCTATGATACATATTTCTATGTTTGAATACAATTCAAAATTAATAATAGGTATAATTTATTTTCTGACTTTTCATTATCTTGACATTTTAACAATCTTTTTTTTATATACTCAGGCTTTAATTTTATCTATGGCTTCAACTCCACAGTTCTTTTTTAGACATGTACAATGTGTCTTGCAGAATATCCATTCAAGGAATCAGCCTGCTAAAAGAACACACTGGCCATTTAACAGATCAAGAAAAAGTATTAAAAATAGCAGGGCTTTATAACAAAGAAAAACACCAGATTATGAGAGAAAATGTAGCACTGTATGTAAATGACAGAAAAAACCCACATATTAGAAGAAATCACAAGTTACAGTGAAGAATTAGAAGTAAAAAGCAGAGTTCTGAAGTTGGTGATTCTGGAAAATTATTAACAGACAGCTTAGATTTAATTTTTTAATACCTAAAAGAGACAACCAAGGAAGTCTTTCTCCTATTAACGGGCAGTCATAACTTTATACTGAATGCCATAGCAGTAGCAATTTAATACAGAGATTAGTCAGATTTGGACATGAGGCTTTCAGTACTTTAACACGTAATTTTTTTGCCTTAAATGTAATTTATACAAATGCACCAATCTTATAGTTTACTTTCTTTTCTTAATTCAGTTAATTAACTTCAACTAACCATCCTCAATGTTTTACTACCTCAGACACACACACATTGACTTCAAAGTAAGTATGTCTCAAGTCAAGTTCTCACTACCATGTAAGGCTTAAGTAGACTTCATACGTAAGTGCTACGGTTTATGCAGAAGACTTCATTTAAAGCAAAAGGCTCAGAATTAGAGAAGGTCAGGCAGGATATTAAAAAAAAAAAAAAAAAGACACAGACATACACAATACAGCATGAGAAAATATCCTAAAAGGATTGTGACGAATAAATACAAAGAATGTCATGGCTATATGGACTGACAGCAAAAGTGTCACTTTCCATACAGGGCAAGAAGTCCACAGCCACTCTGCACAAAGCCAGACCGGCCACACCACAGCTGTTTGTGCAGCAGCAGTGGGATTCCTTCATGTCTGCAGCAAATGAAGCCGTTCACTGGGCCTTTGTGATTAGAGGAGGAATGTGATAACCACGGTGGTCTAGACTGCTACAAGTACAAACAACATGCCCCAAAATGAGTGGTCCTTGGTCTGAAGTGGCTGTGGTCAGGATGAGGCATGTTTAGGAAGCAGTCCCTTGAATACCTTGTGACATACACATGTGGAAAAAATAACACGAAAGAACACTGTAGTTAACTGAATAAAAGGTTAAAGAAAATAAACAATATTTTTGCAGCTTAGCATTTATTTGTGAACTGCTGGTGCAACTCTATGCTTGACAGAAAAGCTATGAGGCTTTCGGTAGCTTGACAAGACAATCTACAAGCTTGAATGAAATGTTCAGCTTAAGGAATTAGAATAAATCTGATGACTGATGTGCTACTGAACGTGACAGACTGTCATCTGTTTTAAACAGGATCTCTGTAGGATGTACTGAAAGCAGTATTTTCCCACTACCTTAAACATACTAAAACTTTTCCCAATGAATTCTGGCTAACCTATTAAGACAGAAGGTCTCCTCAAACTCTTGGTATTTCAATAAAATAATGAAATAGGCATTTGGTTTACTTGCATAATTAATTCATGCTGACACTGTACTTCTGTGATTAATTTACAACCAGTCACAAAAGTATACAAAAAAATTACTCTAACTTCCTGAATTAAGTATAAAAGTATAAAGTATGCCCAATAAGTGATTAAAATAGCTTATCTAAACACTATTTGTATACAGATTCCACATGTAGAAATATCAAATTGTTTATCTGTTATCAAAGCAGATTTTATACAAGAACAGGTACAGGCATTCCTTAATAGCTTTTGAAAATCAAGAAAAAATTATCAAAAAACCTACAGTCAAATGGCATTGCAACACATAGCTAGGGATATATTAAAAAAACAACTTTAGTTTTAATTCGGCCAAACCCTTAAAAATTGTAAACCATTACTTTAATTATATACATAGACACACATATAAACAATGTAAAATAAGATAAAAATACTTAGAATGTAATTTATGCTATTTTAAAAACCATATAAGCAACAAAAACTTTGGCAAGATCTAGGCTGAAACAAGAATATCCTTCCTCTACGTAAATAGTCCCTGCAGGAATTACTAAAGTGTTCTAACATCTTCTTATCCTAGAGATAATGACTCAAATCTGTCCTACAAACACAAAATACGGAAAAAAGGATTTTGTGACAAACACCTGGAATCTGTACCTTAGATATAGGGAATGGGCAAAACTGCTCATTGGTGGATACAGCACAGTAACATCTGTTTGAACCACACTGTTTTTGCAAAGCTGAGCAGGGAAGCCAGCACAACTCTCCAGCTCCGAAGAGGAATACAATCCACCTCCAAAGGGGAATAAGAATGAAAACATCACCAAAGTCATTCAACTTTCAGAAAAGGCTAAGTGTCAGAAGTGCACATAATTTAAGATACGCTAGCTATCAGGTGAATTTCCCTCTTGGTTGATTAATTGGTTTTCAACTATAATTTCATACAACACATTTCTAAGGACAGAACAGCCCATATTGTTTAGCTCATAAATGTCAGCATTACACTAACTTACCCTGCTAGTTCTCTTTACTGGTATACAAGAGCACCACAATTACTGGTCGTTAGCCCGGCAGAAAGACTGTTTCTAGGCATGAGCCAGATTGCCAGTAGAATACTGCATATATTTTACTGACAGAATAGAGTTAAGATTTTGAAAGATGTTTTGCTATTACAGCTAGTGAGCTTGTATATCCAAATAAAAGCTAAACTCAGAATATTAAAGCTTTGCCCAGTCCTGCTGCTAAGATGCAAATTTAAGTCATAAAAAAAGTTCAAGGACCTCAGCCAAAATAGTTTTGCTTGTAAGGCTGCAGCTATGCATCCCTTCATCCTTCATTTGCACTCAGAAACCACTCAGACCTCAGAAGACAGAGAGATCTTTTTCAATCAGTTGTTGTTTTACAGCTCATCAACACAGAAGATCACAAGCCTCTGCACAAGCTAACATTTTGTTCCGTGTTTTGCAGGAGTCCTTTATATGGCTTGGTTACCATAATCTCCTTCCCCACATAATGTAACATGTTAACAAAAACCACTGTGGCAGGGATAAAATCTCATGCTAGAGGCAACTATCAATAGGTCTTTGAGGTACTCTATACAGTCAGCAGAAAAATGTATTACTTCTGCTTATATAAGAATTACAAAATTAATCTGTTTCAGTTACCACCTGCGATCTTTCGGATTGAGAGAGAACCAGAGTCTAGAAACTCTGATACTTCCCAAAGCTTTTCACAATTGCTAGCTCTACATTTCTATCATCTTCCCTGGGTCAAAACATCAGTCCTCACTACAACCTTTGCTATTCAACATGTGTTGTACTTCCCTGCTGAATGCTTCAGGCACTACATAAAATCTCTCAAAGGACTCAGGTGCTGATACGTAAGGAATGTTGAACACACAGAGGTGGTCTCCACTTTCTTCAGAGCAACTGCCAAATTCAACTGATGCATCAAGCACAGAAAAACACTGGTTATCAGTCATCTTTTCATGATGTTCTCCATGCACTGGCAGGTGCAAGACATGGTGTTTCGGCATTTTGTTTTTTAAAAACATTTAAAGGCCAAGTTTAATGAAGGCTTGTCTTACTTCCCTCACCTTGCAATGACCAGTATATTCACCCTGTTGACTTTACCACTCATCTCATGCATCATACGAGATTATTAAACTCTTCTTTTGCTTCTAAGGGCAAACATTCATTGGAATGTAATTTTCTGAACATTTTGTCTTTTCAGCTCTACCCTGTATTTCACTGAAAGCTTTACTGTCAAACTTCTTCTGAAAAAAAACCCCTCCTCTCCAAAGAAAACATCCCTTTAACAAGAACATGAGCTAAACTTTGTAACCGTACCCTTGAGAGGCAGGGAGAGCTTATTTTGATAAATACTCAAGTCAAATACTTATATTCTGCTACAGCTTCCTATTTGTGCTAATATCACTGCCTCTGATACTAACTAAATCAAAATTCAAAGAACACAAAAACATGATGGCTCAAAACGAAAGGGCATGATCATTCTCAAACAAAACAATGGTGGCTTAAGACACATCACTAATGCCAAATATGTATGTTGCAACTTCATTCATATGTGAGAAGTCACTGTTGCATAGAAGTAGAATTTCTTCTAAATCATTACTAGAATTGTAAAAATTGACTCTTGCTTAAGTAAATTGTATTTATATAAATTTATAAAATCCTCTCTCAAAAATTTTAGCTATATATCCATTTAAGTGTCTATCATCAGTGCTGCTACAAATTTACAAAACGCTTTTCATAACACATTCTAGAATAGAGTATTTTTACTATTGAAAAGATATGTTACTACTTGTACCAACTCTGGTCTGGATGTCATTAACTTCCATTGTGACTGCACACACGGTACTTTGGTATTTTGGTTTTAACAGTGCTGATAACATACCAGTATTCTGAATATTGCCTACATTGCTTCCACAGCATCAAGGCTTTTGTTTCCCACCAACTCTGCCACTCCAGAGAGCAGGTCAGGCATAGGCAAGAAGTTGTGAGGGAACACAGCTGACCCTAAACAGCCAAAAGGATATTCCACACCATATAATGTCATGCTTAGCAATGGAAACTGAGTAAAGCAAAGAAGGGGGTGTGCCTTCCAAAGCAGCTGTTCTCTGAGACTGGCTGGACTGTGGTGTGCTGTGGGTGAGAGATGGTGAGTGACTCCATTTGCATAAATTTTTGTTGTTTTTAGTTTTGTTTGATTTGTTCTTCCTTCCTTTTCCTTTGCTTATTAAACTGTCTTTGGAACCATGCGTTTTCTTCCACTCTCCTTATTTTCCTCCTCAGCCTGCCGGTGGTAGCAGCAAGCGAGCGGCTGTGCAGGTGTTTAGCTGCTGGTGGGGGTCAACCCCACACGTGACTTTATTTTCTCCCTTCAAAGCACAAGGATGTTTATAGTTGTGATTTGTGTCCGTTTTTTAAAAATTCACCGAAACAGTAACAAGCTGGAATACCGTCTAGAGCTTCCTCTCCAGACTGCAACAAGCAATTGGGCTTCAATGCCTGGAGTGCTGCAGTAGTTTGCTACCATGAACCACAAAGCAGTCTGGGTTGGAAGGGATCTTGAAGATCACCTATTTCCAACCCCGTGCCATGGGCAGGGAAACCTTCCATTAGACCAGGTTGCTCGAAGCCTCATCCAACTATGTGCCATGTGAAAGAAAATCCATAATTTCATTTTTGCAAACCATAAGCAAAAGTGACTATTAGCCATTAAAATAAATAAAGCGAACAAAATGATACAATTCCAGCAGAATTCTAACAGAATAATTTATTTTTGACAAATGCTTTCACAATCTCACTTTTTAGTCCATTCCCTAATATCAGAGTGCCAGTTTAACACACATAATGAACAGCAGGTAGTAACGCATTTCCAAAGATTATTTCAGATTGCAACTTAGCCCAGTATTCATATAGTCATCAGACAAATCTGCAGGCTTTGAGAATGACTTAATTTTTCTTTTGAGATATAAGGTACAGTACAGGAGTGTTACTGCGTAGAAATATTAGTCAGAGCAAAAACACCAGGGACCCACACCCTTCCCATTGTTTTGAAATGCAAACATTAAGACACTTGGAATTTCAAATAAAAAATGCAGGGCATATGTTACAGAAATGGCGTATCTGTTACAATCACAGAATAATACTAATCTCTCAGATATTTCAAGCATAGACTTATTGGCACAAACCCAACAAAAACCCCCACAACAAGAACAAAACCTCACTACCTATTATCTCTCAAACATTCTCCTCCTTTCTCCCTTCAAAATTGAGAAACCGCATTTCAAATTTTCAAATAAAATTAGCGTCTTGCTATTTAAGAAGTGTTCTCACACTACAGTAACTTGGCTATATACAAAACTGCATCAGGTAAACTGATTTCTAAAGAGAGTTGCAAAAAACTTGGACATTTTTCACAGTTCTACAAGTGGCCGATGCAAATGTCAACAAACCCAGTCCACTGTATCATTTAGTTGAGCAACGTAACACAGCTCCAGGCTGCGGGTGTGGACACATAGCGTGCAAAACAGGCAATACACATGATTAGCTACTGCTGATTTTTAATTTCTGAACTGCTCTATTCAACAATTTTCTATACTCAGAAATATGGTTTTAAAAAAATCAGCAGGTAGCATACATGAAAAACAAAAATACAAAACTAAATCCCAAAACTTGTATTTTAATCTGCTTTGTAAGTTTTTTAAGAGCTTCCCATAGGCCCTATTTTTGATGGTATTAACCAAGATTTGCCTAAGGACACGCAGTTGGCTCAGAAGTTAACTGAAAAAACGTGGCAAGCCACATGGGCTCTTGTCCTTGCAGCACTCTGGAACAGATCAGGGTACTTCACCCGATCGTCTGCCCATCATGAACACCACAAAACCATCCCTAAGCATCTCAGCACACAGTTACTGCCTTGACTTGCACAGCTAATAGTAGACACTTAATTTTAAACCCATGTTCATTTATATGAATAAAACATATCACAGATACATGCTCCAGAAGCCGCTCCCGCCCGGCGCTCAGGTTAGAGAGGCTGCAGTTTCGCTCACAAGCCTGCTCAAGGCTGGCTGCTGGCACAGGGCTCCATCTACCGGTGTGTAATCCTACACACCTATGGGAAGGGCTGGTGCGGGAAAAAATAAATCAAAATCTCAACAGCTATTTCACATCTCTGTTTGCTAATGACATATTCAGAAGACATAATATGAGACTATTCAGAAAACACTGCTGTTTCAGAAGAAAACAATCAACGAACTACATTCACTCACATGCTAGGTTGAAACTGTTGTACATGTATGAAATCTTTTATTATCCTTTAATATTTGTAAAATATGTCTCAAAAACTGTTCTAAAGAAGCACCATTTTTCTACAACATGCAGCATATGACTACACACTCCCAATTCAGATATAAAGCTTTATTGTTCCTTCTTAATGCAAGCAAATAAGCAAACAGGTAACTCTCAAAAACTACTGAAAACTACATCACAATTTAAGACATAAGAGGTGATCTTTTTCATTAAAAAAGGAAACTCCTCATCAGGCAAAAACAAAGTTTCAGAAAGTGACTGCTACCACTATTCAAGGGTATTTCTGCACAGTGGGAGCTGCAGTTATACTACGTCTAACTTTAAAGATTAATTTGACTACTGCTGTCACATGCAGCATTTCTCAAATTGAGCCACTTAAACCTTGCCTTAATAACCCTATCGTGCCTTCAGCTCATGTCTGGAGGTGAAAAAGAGCAGTATCTTTCCCTCCCTAGGGCCCTTTGTGCCTGTCGGCCAAGGTTATTGAGCTCTGGCTGCAGAAGAGCACATCAAACAGAAAGCAGCGGAAGCGGTGCTACGCCTTCTGTGCAGCACTTCAGCAGGTGCCCGAGCTTGCCAAGGGCCAACAACTGGCTGACCAGTCAGCCCAATTCTGTTCTCCAAGTCATGTCTAGCAAGATCAGTAGCTAACTTAGGACCTGCTGCAAGAAAAGAGACAGTGCAGGAAATGAACAGTGAGTTCCACAACTCCGCCCCACTTCTTTTCTTTAAACATCCTGCATCATGCTCAACACCATGTTGAAGGCAGCTGAGCGGGGCTCAGTACACGGTAAGGGAATCCTTGAAACACTCACATCCTTTACACAGTACCTAAACACAGGAAAAGATGCAACTAATTCAGTCGAGAACACCTGGAAACAACCAACAGATGGTCACAGCAAGAATGCAGGAATGGAGCACAGAGCAGTAAAACCGAGGCTCTATGTATTATCCTGTAAGGCAAGGAGAACCAGTGAACAAGGGCATCAGGGAATACACATAGTTCTTCCTGTGGCTCAGTTTTCCCAGTGCAGCTTGTTCCCCATAAATGACAGTTGAAGAGACTAATGGAAAAGAAAATCTCCTACAATGAACTTTACACAGCACCACAAAATGAGAACAGAATACTGTCTTTTTTCTTTTTTTTTTTTACTTGAAGGAAAAGCAAATTTTAAAGCCTGAAAGTGGCTTTTTACTTGCTAAATTTGAATTTTAATAAAAATGCATTTTAAAATAAAATTGAGCAGAACTATGGGGTTGCTGATGTCTCTTTAAGGAACAATGACATCAACGCAGGTTACACTTGAGAAGGATATAGGTGTGGAACTACATCCTTTTTCATCATACAGTCAGGTGCAAAGATAAAAGTTAAACTTCAAGATTCCTGTGGTTTAATGAAAATAAATACCATTACAAAGAGATCCAAGAACACAGACGCATTTAATACTGTTTGTTTTTCTTCAGATATAGATCATGGCAATGGAGATATTTAACTGCTTCAAGACTACATTTTATTTCATTTTAAGCTGTTTACACTGTCAGCAATCTCCAGGTATCATGACAACTAGCAGAGGCAAAAAAAATAGATAAAAGTGGAAAAAAGTCAACTAGCATCTGTGAAAACAGTTTTAAATTTGTATCTAAGTATTTGATTGGCCTACTTTGATTACACTGAGCAACTGAATGTCTATCATAGTTCCTCTGTCACCTACCACTCATCTACTAATATTTGAAATAAAGAAATTCAAAATAAGAACACATTTCTGTAGCTCTACAAAAAGAGCTACAAAAATTCCAATAAATCTTAAAATTGTGGTGGATGTTTCACAGTGCCAATTTCCTCATGTCAAGGAAGGTACCAAGCAGCAAACTGGTCACACAAGCGCTTATATCAAATCTCAGACAAGGAAAACCACATGCTAATACTCTGCCATAATAGCAAATGGAAAAACTTGCCTGTGTCTGTGCACACACAGACAGCACACTAGAGAAATACATGATGAAAAATACTGCTTTGTTTCTCATGCTTGTATCTAAAAATTTACACAGCCGGTTTAACACGTTCCCACCCCTAATCACTTAGCGCCATAAAATTCCTATAGAACCTGAAATTTTATTTACTTGAATGTGAATCACAAGAAAACATTGAGAAACAGCCTCTTAAAACAGGTCCAACTGTAGATCACAGAAATTTTAAGTTAAGAACAGTATTTTTAAAAAGTTGTGACTTTCTAGAAGTAATCCTAATAACTTTATTAAACTATTCTTTGGATACTAATGATTTTATTATATCAATACCACTAACGATATTATAGGATGGGATAATTTAGGCAACTACAGCAAGCATAAATTATAGTATCTGACATGACACTGCATTACATATCTTCACATTTGGCCATATAATCTCTCTCAAACAGAAAAAATATATATTTAAAGAAGAAATATATAACGTATAATGTATCATACCACTACCGAGAGAAAAAAATGCTTAAAAAAAGAATATGCTCATTTTTGCATAACTTCTTTCAATAGCTTTGAAGACATCACTAGAATGTCTTAGCTTTTCTAATTATGCTCAGTCAGTGTTCTCAGATCTCTTAACTGCACTCAGCTGCAAGCTGAGATACTATTTTTCTTGGTAACTAGGTTTATCTTTTTGGCAGTCAATTCCTAAAATGAAGTTCAATCTGTAATACATAGGAAAAAAACAACTAAAACATAGTAAACATAGTACAAACTGATATTTTCTTTCCTATCAAATACAACAGGCAAGCACTAAGAATGGTTCCACCTTCTCACCTGTTGAAACATCAGAATTAACAAGGAGAGAGGGTCAAACATATACAATTGGAAATAGTGCAATGAAAGAATGCTAAAGCAGAGTTGATTAATCCCAAAGGAAAGAAGTCAAGAACATCTTAAAAAAATAGATGTGATATAAAGATTTAAATATATTTAACTTTATGCACTAAAAACTGAAACAACAAAAAATTGTATTTTAAATTGTGTAAACATTCTACAAAAAACCAAGTATTTTAATACTATTCATTTCCATACACCTCAACTGCCATGCCTCAGAAAGCCCTATGCCCTTTTCACCAAGCCAATCCAAGCTTAGGATCATTCTTTTGTTGAATTGACAACTAAGAACACTTTCGAGTTCTAGTCCCACCATGGGCAATTCATACAAATGCCCACCCATGATGTAATTCTTCAGCACTAAATACTCCCTTTACAATTGGACATCTTTATTTATAAGATAACAAGTCAACTTGTAAATTGGCTTAAATAAATTACTACCCTAAATTAAAAATGCAGTCTGTTTGCTTCAAGTACAGCAGTTTTTGATCCCATGTTAAATTCTCTTACAGTGGAGCATCATACAGCGTTTTCAGAACAGTTTCAATTCAGATACAACCCTGCCCTCATCCCACAAATCCTGATGGAAACTGCCACCCCCTCCCTATAAAGACCTAATCAATAACCAAGCATTTTAATCCTTCTTTGTCTTAATACTACATTACTGCACCAGATCAGATTTTTCTAATTTATTTCACACTTAACATTTAAATTAGTGCATAGCTAGTCAGAATATTACTATTTAAATGAACGTATAACTTAAAGATCAAATTCTGTCTTCAACAGATTTACATAAAAGGACTGAAAGGATAACATTTGTCTACCAGCATGTTACGTGGATCTCCTTAACTCAATTTATTACGGATTTCATGGTGCAAAAATTAATGCCCTCCAGGAGCTGAACTCATTACCAATTATTTCTTCCAAACCCACAGTGTAATCCCATGCTTCTGTGACCAATGGGAGTTCTGCCATTCACATAAAGGGAAGTTGGATCTGTTCCTGGGTTCGCTACTCTATCAAGAGATAGTGAACAAAATGATACCACAGCCGTTGTCTTTTTTTCTATTACATAACAGATACTATGAACCAATCCCATGTTTTTTAGTCCCTGCTAAAAATAAAACAAACATATTGATGATAATTTTAACTACACATGAAGTCAACAACAGGATTATATGCCTTTTTTCAATGTGAATTTCCAGAATATATTTCAGCAACCATAATGGCAACCAGACTGTAAGTCACTCATGGACCCTACCCAGCCCTTCAACCCCTTCCCTACTCCAGAACCCACAGGAGCATTCCTGCAAGTCATCTGGTGCACATGTAGCACACCCAAGTCACAACACATGTACAAACAGCCTCCCGTCAGCCACCTGACCCAATAAACTCCTTCTACATGCCTACTAGACAAAAGAACAGGTAAACAAAACAAAAACTAACAAACAAACAAAAAAGGGAAGAAAATAAGCTGTACACATACCCTGGTGGCCAAAATGAAGTTGACCATAGCCCACAACTCTAACTTTCAAAATAAAAAATGCTTTCAGAATAATTAACTGAACTACTGAGTTTTAATTCCTCTGAAAAGTAGGAAATAAATATTACAATGCCTTTGGCAAGACTCAGCCAAGTGTAACGGTGCATAGTAAACACAATAAGCTGTTTTCATGTTTAGATGTTCAATAAAATAGAGAGTAAATCCCTAAATAACACATACTGCATTATGATAGGAATCCACTGGCATTCAATTTAAACGATCATGTCTGTTACTTGTACTTAGGACAAATCAGCAGTGCCTGTTTCACACTTCATACAAGAAGTTTCAAGAAAGTTAATTTATTTTAGAGAACTGCAACATGTGAACATTTCAAAAAATATTATTTGATTCATTAGTACTATGAAAACCAAAGATCAATCCCAGCAATATCTCATGTTGTGGTGGGCTGACTCTGACTGGAATCCAGGTGCCCATCAAAGCTGCGCTATCATGCCCTCCTCAGCTGGACAGGCAAAAGAAAAATATTACAAAAGGCTCATTCACCAATTACCATCATGGGCAAAACAGACTTGACTCAGGGAAATACCAAACTTTAAAACACCTTACTCCTGCTTGTTCCTGGGCTTAACTTTACTCCCAGTTTTCTCTACCTCCTCCCCACCACAGATCAGAGGGACAGAAACAGGGTTTACAGCCAGTTCATCACACATTGTCTCTGCTGCTCCTTCCTCCACGGAGAGAGAACTCCTCACACTCTTCCCCTGCTTCAGCGTGGGGTCCCTCCCACAAGAGAAAGTCCTCCATAAACTTCAACATGATTGCTTCCCATGGACTAATTATTCACAAACTGCTCCAGCATGAATCCCTTCCACACGGTTCAATCTTTCATGAACAAGCTCCTCCAACGTGGGTCCCCCATAGGCTCCTCCCCACCAGCAAACCTGCCTTAGCATGAGCTCCTCTCTACAGGTCCACAGGACCTGCCAGGTGCCTGGTACAGCACAGGTTTCCCATAGGGTCACAGCCTCCTTTGGGCACATCCAGTTTCTCCAGTGTGGGGACCTCTGTGGGCTGCACATGGGTATCTGTTCCACCATGGACGTCCATGGGCTGCAGGGGCACAGCTGCCTCACCATGGTCTGCACCACAGGCTGCAGGGGAATCTGTTCTCTGATGGCTGAAGCACCTCCTCCCTCTCCTTCATCAACGACCTTGGTGTCTGCAGACTTGTTTCTCTCACACATTCTAACTCCTCTCTCCAGCTGCAAGGGAGAATTCCCACTCCCCTCTCTTTCTTAACTCTATTATCCCAGAGGTGCTGCCGCTGCTGCTGACAGGGTCGGCCTTGCCCAGCAGTGGATCCATCTTGAGGCTGGCTGGCACTGGCTCTGTCAGACATGAGGGAAGCTTCTAGCAGCTTCTCACAGAACACCCTCTGTAGCTCGCCTGCTAAAGAACCTTGCCACATAAAGCCAATACACATATAAACTATTTTCAAAATTCTAATATATAATATTCTTTAATATACCAAAGGCCAACACTGCACAAACTGTCAGATTGCATTTTAACCTGTCCCTAAAAGACAAAGATCCACATCAAGATCATCATGGAAAATAGAAGCCTGCTGTTATGAAGCTAGCAGGGAGCTTCTTCACAAAACTAGCAGGGGGCATGTCAAGCATCCTGTCACCTAAAAAAATTGGTGGCTGAAAGCAGCAGAGAATCATCTTAACAACTGAGCATTCACATTGGTTCTTTCTATAGCTGTATCTGTTCTGCAAATAAAGGTTCAGTAGTGTTTCTCTTACTCCTTCACAACCATTTTCCTTTCAAAGGAAAAGAAAAAAGGCAGCAATCATACTTACAGGAATATCTGTCAGTTGTAACATTAGCCTATAGTTAAATCTGTCAGTAGACAGCAGCCCAGAAGGGTTGTTTGTTTGTTTTAGATGTAAGTTTCAAAACATCAATTGCCCACATAGGATAACAGATGTAAAAGTGAAAAGAAGCCTCTGCATTGATTTGAGTGATCTGCACTAAAGAGAGCATCAAGTCAGATCACCAATTCATAGCTTAAAACCATTGCACTATGGCATTTCACTGCCATCAACATGCAGCATCTATTCTGCCCTACGTTTGGCAGACTAAAAAGTAGGTAGCATAAAGATCCATTAGGATATCTCTCAAGTTCACAACTAATTTTACACAAAACTGTGACCTATAGGCAGGATGCTCTCCCCCTTCACTCTCAGCTCACATGGATCTTCTTGCTTTAAATTCTAATGAATAATTTGTTGATTCTTTCCACAGAGAACTAACAAACATGTATTTTCGCTTCTCCCCTAACCCCTTCCAGCAAGATCTGAAAACTCCCTTATTTTTTTACTAACCTACGCACTCTCAGAAACTAAAACCCCCACAAACTGCAAAAAGCTACATGTGGGCCATGTGGCATCAGCACTATACTCCTATTTCTGCCAGTAATACAATGTGTTGGATTTGTCTTGCTGCAAGAGAAATACTAAGCCTGAAACAAAACTTTGTTTTGCTTCTTACCAGTCAGGGAAAGAGTTTAACACCATTATAATGCATTTCTAATTTAGCAGCATCTAGAATGACTTCTAACAAGCAGGGAGATAAATTAACAAAAAGTGAAGAAAATTAACATTTCCTTTTCAAAAACAGGCAAACGAATAACTAAAAGAGAAATTAAGTAAGTCCAGAAACAAAGCAAACAAATGAACAAAAAGGCAAGAAATCTAATTAGTTATCATGTGAAAACTGGGGAAGAGATTTTTAAAATTTAATTTGTTACTCACTACCATTGGACAGTAGTCCCCATTACCAATTGTAACTGGAATCATCCTCTAAGGAACCTGCAGTATCATTGCAAGAAAACCTGTAATACCTACAGAAACTAGTAGCAGGAACTGTCCCTACCTTCTTAAATCCTATACGTAATTTCACTTCCCAGTCCCTCTCTTCACTTTTCATACTGCAACCAGAACTGCAGTAACTTCTTCTTAGCTGGACAGGCAAGACAAGTTTGTCACTTTCAAGATCCTGAAACCAGAGCTAATCCCTTTACCAGTGACAAGACAGAAGAGCTCATAGCCATCAAACTGATGGCACCTCACTGGTGTACGCAGCTCTGTCTCACACAGCTGAAGAACCTTCTCGTGAATGACAACATTCTGGGTACTAAACCGCAAAATAAAACAAAACAGAGCTACTGCATAAGCAGCATGTTTAACCGGCATGACAGTTTTAACTCTTTTTAAACCTCGTAAGATTTATAAGTTAGTGCCATAATATATTTAAATAAACAAATAATCTAAAACAAGTGGTTTCAAGTTAACTAGAGTTTAACATACATTCCCAGAGCAGAACTGGTCAAGTATGGATGCTCAAGGACAGGTACAAGAACAAGGCAAGCACATCATTGCACTTCCCTAAAACCCACAGATCCTAGAACCTCCAAGATTTGCAGCTCTGAAACCTTCTGAGCCAGAAAGCACAGTGCTATGGTTAACCAATTTTTTTCCACAGCTAAAGCACTGCGATTTAAGATTGTTCTAACTGCAGTTAGAACTCGCTGGAATACCCAAAAGCCACTACGGTGTTGCAGGGCACTCTGAATTCCCAAACTCGGGCTGAACAAACTCCTACAGCAAGCTAGCTCCAATCACCTCGACCCTCTGAAGTTGCACCTAGACTCAGCTGTAGTTTTTCCACGGACAAACATCGCAGGCTGTGTTGTCTCCGGTGAAATAGTCCTTTGGGTATATTTATTGAATGTTTTTCCTCCCAAACTGTTCACACTGAGAAACCATAGCCTTTTTCCTCAAAAGAAATAGACCCTCACAACATAATCAAGAATTTTGCCCAGCAGGAATTACAATAGGAGCTGAGGTATATAGCTCATTGGGATTTCCTAAGCGGTTTTTTTTAAAAGTCATAAATATTCAAAAAAAGCACAAACTTTATTCTGGCAAGTTCTTCTGGTGCGTTTTTTTTTTTCTTTGTTTTTTTTTTTAATGCATTATTACAATGCTGAGTATCTTCCACAGTTTGTTCTCATCTGACACCAAAGATCCAGCACCGATCTCCTGAATTTGTTCGGGGCAGGTTTCATCTCGGATTGTCCCGGCCCCCATGCCACCGCTGCCCCACTCCCGGGAGGCGGCAGCCCGTCCGTCTCTTCCCTCCCGCTAAGCCGACAGCCTCTGAGACTCCAAATCGCGCATCCCCGCACGGGAAACTTGCTTCCCCCTATCTCCCTCCGGCTGCGGAGCGGGCGGTAAGTCGGGCAAGCCGGGTCGCCCGGCGGCCGCNACAAGTGGTTTCAAGTTAACTAACCGCGGGGAGGTAACCCAGCCAAGGAGCTGCCACGGCACACGCAGCCGGTCAGCGGCGCAAGGGCCCGGCGGCGGCGCGGCCCCGGGGGCGGAGGAGGCCGGGCAGGGCCGCTTGCCCGCGGGGAGGCGCTGAGGGCAGAGCGGCCCGTCCTAACGCCGCCTCG
>VZTF01000399.1:6404-45423 GCA_013397755.1 Cnemophilus loriae
TCCGGCCGCCTGCTCCGGAGGAGCAGGGGCGGGGTAGGCAGCAGCGGGGTCCCCGGCAGCCCCCGCCCCTCACGGGGCGGGCGGCGCCGGGGCGGGAACGACCCCGTGGTGCGGGGCGGCGCGAGGCGTTCCCGGCGGGAATGCTCGGCGGAACGCCCGTGAGAGGCCGCGCGTGNGGCGGCCGGGCGGTGCCTGACCTGCGGCGTCCGCCTCTGCCGCTTCTGCTGCCGGGCGCACAGGTGAGGGGCGGCCCGAGCGGGGACACCGCGGCTGGAGGGCGGCGGGCGGGCGCAGCGGGCAGGGATACACTCAGGGCGAGCCAGAGCAGCAACTGGCGCATCTCCCAGTTTTTACCCACTGCTCACCACCTCTGCCTGGAGGATGCCCGGAGGATGCTCCGTACTCAGGTGGGGACAAGCAAGCTGCTAGCATAGAATCATAGAATATCTAGAGTTAGAAGGGACCCACAAGGATCATGGAGTCCGAGTCCTGGCCCAAGACAGCCCCAGGAATCCCATGTGCCTGCGCATGTTGTCCAAACACTTCTTGAACTTCTTGGGGATAGGTCCATGATCCATGTTATTGGCCATTAAGTCCAAAATCAGACCACCCTTTGTCTGTAGTGGTGTCCACATGCTGGTTTGCATCTCAGTTTAGTATCACTGGGCAACAGGCATGGGTATGGGCAGGTACTAGCAGGACAAGAGCCTCACGTGCTGTACTGTCCCACTTTGGAGAAGACACATCTCCCGAGGAAAATGGGGAAGTTAAGCTGCTGCTCTGCCTCTCTCCACCTCCAGGACCATTTACTCTCTATGTGTAAAGGCACCCTTAGGCGAAATGAAAGGAGATACGTGGAAGTCCTGCCTACTGTGATTGCTACCTGTTGATGATCAACCCATATGCTTGCCAGCTACGTGTTGTAGAAGTATAGTAGAAAGAAGAGGTAACTGCAGCACAGTTATGAGATGAAGAGCAGAGGGGTGCAGTGGCCTGTAAGCCAGGCAGAGGACAGTCAGCACTATGGAAGAAAAGTGATGTAAAGCCTGAATGGCCTTCTGAAGCAGGGAGGTGACAGGCAGGGTCAGCAAAACACCCAGCAGCACAAGCCAGGGAAACTTCAGCCTGGATTAAGCAGCTCAGCCTATCCCCTCCAGGTTTGCTGCTCCTTTCGGCTTGATTGGCAAATTCTTTCCCCAGAAGGAACTGAGACATATTCCTCCCTGCCCTGCCCCCCTGCACATACTGGTGCCTGCGGGGAAAATGGTTTAGGCTATTAGTTACCTTTCCACTCTGGGTGTAATTTTCAGCATACCATTCGGATTAGCTAATGCCTCATACCCCATGGAGCTGCTGAAGAGTGATAAGAGGCCTTGAATAGCAGCCTGCCGCACTGACAGGAATAACTGCAGAAGGGAGAAAGCAGCAGAAAATTTGTCCATGTGACCCACTTCCTGTAGTATTTAGTGCTATCGTTTTTTCACCCCACTGGCATCTACAGACTCTCACTTGATTTGGTTGACGTCAGAGCAGAACAAGGGCTAAGGAAAACCATTTTTAAAGGACTTCTTGGTGTGTAGGGAAGGTTTCTATGGTTCTGAGTGCCGTAGTTGTGCTCCTCGGAACAAGTGGGAGAGATCTTAGGCTGAAGTCACGCAGCACTGGAAGGCTTTGAAAATGTGGTGGATCCAAGGGTGGTTAGTGGGAAGCAAAAGCAGTACCATAAGAGCCTGTGGGTGAGGTTGCTTTGTGTTACCAGAGCAACTCTGCAGAGCTTGGTCCTTGGAGTATGTCTTTGCTTGTGGCTTGGAGCTCCCATTGCAACTGCCACAAGCCATTAGTGCAGGAGACAAGGAAGGAGAGGAGGGTTTTACATCCTTCTCAATAGCTAGCTCCCAGTGTCCAAAATAGCAGAGAATGGAAATATTCTAGTGCTGCCCTGTGACATGGTAGATGTCTGGGTTATAACAGGTTCTTCGTGTCTCATCCTTGGTTTCTTCTGAGCAGGACCTAACCTGGCAGCCAGAAGGAAACTGAGTTTGATTTTTGGAATATTAAGTGTTTTACTGTTTGACTGTCTTCTGGCAGTGGCCTGAACTAGATTTTCCCCTGAGGGATATTGGAGCTCACTTGCGTTGTGTCTGAAATCAGTGCTGACCATGCAGTCAGGGAGGCCCAGGGAGCCTGAGAGCAGCCCCTAATGAGCTCCTCCTTTGTGTGGAGCCTAGTTCTTGGGAGAGCACAAATCCTTTCAGGCAATTTCAGTGGAGACAGGAGGGAGCAGTGCACACTATGACATGCAGCCTGTTGCAAAAAGGCATTTGCAAAGGGTCTCAGTGTTTGTATTTTGTATCCAACGTGCATAAAGTGATTGGTGTTTGCTTCTTCCTAGGAGGCAGAAGAAGACTTCCTCCCATGCTGTGACAGAGCTGGAGAACACCAAGGATTGCAGCCAGGCTGGGAAGCCTCTCCTGTGCCCCTCCCATCCCACAGAGGAGCTCCAGCTATTCTGTGAGCAGTGTGACCAGCCCGTGTGCCGGGACTGTGTTCTGGGCAGACACCATCAGCACCCCTGTGACTTCACCGGCAATGTCATCCACAGGCACGGGGACGTCCTGCGGGAGCTGCTGAAGAGCAGCCAGCAGCACATGGACACCCTGGAAGATGTGCTGAGCCAGGTTGATGAGATGGGCAGTGCCGTCTGCAGTCGCGCAGAGGCTGTGGCCGCAGAGATCTGCCTGTTTGCCAGGGGCTATGTGAAAGCGATTGAAAAGCACCGGGACCGGCTGCTGAAGCAGCTGGAGGACTTGAAGGTGCAAAAGGAAAACCTGCTGCACTTGCAGAAGGCCCAGCTGCAGCAGCTGCTGCTGGACATGAGGACAGGTGTGGAGTTCACAGAGCACTTGCTGATGAGCGGCTCAGATGTGGAGATCCTCGTCACCAAAGGGGTGGTGTCCAGCCGTCTGACAAAGCTCAACAGCATTGCTTACAGCACCCAACCCAGTGTGGATGACAGGATCCAGTTCTCCCCACATGAGAGGGCAGGGCAGTGTTGCGGCTATGAAGTTTTTGGGGTCATTGTCAGTAAAGTGGTTGATCCAGCCAGATGTACCCTGCATGGGGAAGGTAATGGGGTGCTGTACAGCAGCTGAAGGGCAGTGCACTGCCCCCTGAAGTCACCGCTCTGCTCTCTGTATCCACATGGTGTGCAGCTTCTGGCACTGTTGGCTCCCTGTTATCCAGGCACTGACCAGGGGCAGAGGTAAAGCCCCTCTGCAGAGCCCCTCTACAGAGGTAGCATTGCCTGCCTATGGGAGCTGTGCTGGGCAGGGAGCCAGGCAGCTTTTCTCATCCAGATGTGCAAAGCATATGGCACTGCCCTCCACAACATCACCGACCTCAGCATGGGGCTGAGGTGTGAGGAGGGCTGACTCAGGGGATGAGAATGGCACCTGCAATAGCAGGACATGATGATTACCTGGTGGCCCAAGCTGTTCTGCAGCATGAGCCCAGACAGATCCCCTTTGTGGCTGTTTTTCCTGTTACAGCTTCTGCTGAGATTGCCATAGGAATACCTGGCAATACCTTGATGGTTTTATGGATATTTGCTCACTAAGGACTTGGAGCTGGGCCAGCAAACAGATAATGTTCAGACCATCCCACAGAGCACAGTCAGCTCTGGTCAATAATGGCCTGTGCAGGGCAGATCAGACAGACCCAGGGCTTGTTCAGTCCTTTCCATGCCAAATTGTAGGTGTTGGGTTCTCTGGGGCTCCAGACCGCACAGTGGGGGGCTGTTCCTTCTTCCTCTGGGTTGCATGGTGCATCTTGAGGCCTTCTGGGCAGATGCCAGCTGGGCTTAGAGTGACAGGTGAAAAGAACCCCCTGGTCCTTACAGATCTCTGGGCTAAACCTGCCAGACATCTCTCAGAACCTATGGCTTCTACTCTCTTCTGATACCCAGTCATATGTTGACTTTTCCCTGTGAGTGGAAGGAGCTGTACACCCCTGAAGCAAAGTCCTGGCTGTGCTGTGATGGGACTGCAACTCTGCAAAATAGGTGGGAGGTGGCAGTCATTGCTTGACTTGAATCCTTTCTAGTCCTGTTTCTTTCTGGTTTGTTTTTTTTTCCCAGATCTCCACAGTGCCCATCAGAACCAGCGGAGTGGTTTTACCCTGCTGTGCAGGGACACCACGGGGGAGCGCGTGAGGCGGGGAGGAGAGACTGTGCGGGTCACCATCACCCACAAGGACAAGAGGGACTGGTGGGTATTTCACCCAAGAAATCCCTGGTCGCTGGCTTTGCCGTTCTGCCTCCCTTATCCTGGCTCCCTGCTTGCTTGGGCAGGTGGGAGGATGTGCTTCAGCAGGTGGGTCAGAATCTGTAGAGGAAAAGGCACTACTCTTTTTCCCATAGTGCTTCCTACTGGTTGTATTAGGCTGGGCAGTGATTGCTGAGATTTGTATTAAGTCTTTGGGTGATTTGGGCGTCTTAAAGAATTCAGCTCCTTGTATGTGTTGCTAGGCACAGTCAGAGGGAGCTGTTGTTCCTTCTCACTCCTCCCAGCAGACACCTGGGGCTCCTGCTAACACCTAATACGCAGAAGTCATCGTAACCCCTGAATGACAGTCCCGAGTCAGACTGAGAGTTTACCAACCCCACGAGCCTCTGACAGCTGATGGAAGTGCCTACTTTATGTTCTGGAGAAAGAATCTGTGTTGTGCTTTTGTCCTTTTTCCTGTAGTTGCAAGCATTGAGTACTTTAACATGTTTGAAGGTTTTCTAGCAAAAGCAGGAAAGGCTGCACTTGAGCTCCTCAGTGTTTCCACAAGGAAAATGACCAACCCGAAAAAATTATAACTGTTTCCAGACCACACTTGTCACTAAAGAGCAGCCAGGCACAAAAGCAGACCCAGCTGGGGGTCAGTTCTTAAGAAAAATATCTATTGTTTTATAGTAGCTGGAACGAGATGCCAGCATTAATTTTTTCCAGGAACACTCGTGATGGGATGACCTGATGAAAAAAAGGGACAGGATGCTAAAACCCTTTGCTATGTTGACAAAGCACTGAGAAGCAGTGCTGGCTGCACAGATGCTTATCAATAGAGCATCATTGTCCAAGAATATTGTTCCAATGTACCTTCCTTCCCTGAGTGCATATACGATGTAGGAAGGTGCACTCCTTGAGGGGTTTGTGGATTTCTCTTGATGGGGTAGAGGTCGCTGTGGCCACGTTAACTCAGTTTCTTGCTCTTGCCTGTATGCAGTTGCTACATGGGTTGCTGAAAGCTGTCTGGCTTTGCTTTGAGGCACAACAGCTGCAGAAGAGCATGAAGTATCACCACACAGTTCATGGCAGGAAATTATGTAGTCAGCTGTATTGATGTGAAGTGTTGGGGGTGGGGAATACAGATCATAACCTGTCATGTCACGGAGACCAGGAGAGTAATTAGTGGGGATTAGCAAGAACACCTTCCTCTATGCCTGGTAATTGTCTGTGAAAAGCTTTCCATCTTCCTGTGGAGCAGGCAATTAATCCTCGAGTAACCAGCCGAGGCTTTCTCTCTAGCACTCTGTTTCACCAAGGTTCCCTGTGAAACACAATGAGCTTCACTACGAAAAGGGAGAGTTTACCAGCAGAGACCTAGAACTCCTCAGCATTGAAGGGAAGAGTTGGGGTCAGTGCAGTTGGGAAAGTGGTTAAAGTGATTCAAACCTACCCTATTATATCCCATCTTCTTAATGAGTTTTTCTGGAGGTAACTGCTTGCTGAAGCTGTGAATTTACCTCGTTTCTGTGGGCTCTTATCTGATGGGATAATCTGACTTGCAGGTGTGCTGTGTGTCATCTTCTGCCTTTTTGGTGTGCAGGTTGCTACAAATCCTTGCAGTGCAGCTGGCCTTGTGTGACTTCCTTTGTATGGTAATTGCAGCTTCCAGTAGCAGGCGTGTGTGAAAGCCACTCTAGGCCAATCTAGGCCAAAGTCTGGTTTACACTGAAAGCAGTTTTCTGCCAGTCACTGACCTCCTGGATTTCTCTCCACTGTTTACAGTGCAGTCAAGCCAACAGTGTGTGATAATGGTGACGGGACCTACTATATTTCCTACAGCCCTGAGGAGCCAGGCTTGTATGCTGTCTGCGTCTGTGTGAAAGGGCAACATGTGCAGGTAGCATTTCTTGTTTCCCTTGCACTGCTGCTTCTTTACCTGCTTTTCTTCTCTTATGTACTTGTTTTAAATCTGTCTAAGGATTACTTCTACTGCGTAGCAGTTTAAGGCTGGGCTTAGTGATCTGCGACTGACAGGGTCACCCAGATGGTGTCTGAGAACGCAGACACACCTGACAGCACCCACTGCAGCAGCCTCTCTGTTTGCTTGTCCTCTGCAGGGCTCTCCCTTCACTCTGATGGTGAAGCACAAGTTCCGTGAACACCAGGGGGTGTTTCACTGCTGCACATTCTGCTCCAGCGGAGGCCAGAAAGCCGCTCGCTGTGCCTGTGGTGGGACCATGCCAGGTGGGTGCTCAGCTCTCCCCATGCTGCTGGGATCAGGAGGATTTGTTGCACTAGGTGTTCTCGAGTGGACAGAGGTGTGAGGAGATACTCTCCGAACTCCCACCTTGGGCATGTGCCAGGACTGTGGTAAATTGTGCGTACACATGTTCTGGTGGGGTGACTGCAGCAGTGAGAAATGCAGCAGGACACACGAAGGGTCTTTGTGGCACATCCCATAGACAGAGGCCCGAGCCAGCTGTGCAGGAGGTGGGGCAGGGCAGGGCAGGGCAGCCCCTCCTCAGCCTTTCAGCCCTTCTCAGTGAGGCAGCATTGCATGCCAGCATTGCATTTACAGCGTTCCTGTTCCAGTACTGGCATGCTGGGAGCTTGTGGGCTGTGTCACACAGTGACCAATTCTGTACTCTGGACAAGCCTCGCTCCATGTTTAGGACAAGAGTTCAACTCCCTTACTTGTTTAATCCCAACCATCTTCCCTGTCCTTAACCTGCATATGTCATCATGTGTTTTGCGAGTTTTTAGGATAGAACTGACCTTTTCGTTTTTCTGTGCTTGATCTGTATCTTTGGCCGTAGCCACAAGCAGCTGGCATGGGGTTCTGGATGCCCATGTATTGCTTTATTTAACAGCCAAGGGGAGAGAAATCTTCAGCTTTCCCCAGCTATTGAGATGAGTTGTTCTTTCATTATGGAGCCCTGGCAATTCTGGCCTTGAATATGCTGTGTTCTCATCAGCACATTTTAGAGAAGTCCTGGGGCCAAAGCCTATAACACACTGGGATTTTCTGGCACACTTTGGGTTGAGCTGCTGGTGCCTTTTCTCTTGCAGGTGGGTACCAAGGCTGTGGCCATGGACACAAAGGTCACCCTGGCTGCCACCACTGGTCATGCTGTGGACAAGTGAAGGAGAGCTCAGAGTGTTTGTGTGGGCCACCCAGCGACACCTCCCAGAGGAGTTTGCTCAGGACAGTGGCACTCTGAGCAGCCAGATGAGCTCCTGGGAGTCCAGGGCACTGCTGCTGGCTGCTCCAGGAGCACAAATGATCCGTGAGGATCCATATGATCGATCCCTGCACAGCCTTGCTGCCAGCAAACAGCGTGATGGGTGTGAGTTGAGAGGGTGGGATGAGGGAAAATAAAACCGTGCCTTATGTTCCACCCAGGGGTGTGTATGCAAAGTTATTTTGTGCTCAAACAGGAGGAAATTCTGGGAATTGTACTGCTGCCTACACTTCTGAGGACTTGTAGCCTGTGGGGACATGCTCTAAGGGGAAACAGTCTGAGCAGTTACCTCATGGGAGGGTCAAGATGTGTCCTATTCTGCAGGGTCAACAGCCTCCGCTGTCCTTCTTGATGAGGTTAAAGCTGCTCATTGGGGCACATTCCGAAGGGTTTGTGGTCATGCCTTGGAAAGGCTTGGCAGCCTGAATATGGCGTCTGCCTCCCTGTTGGATATACATCTGGATTCCAGCCTTGGATGTGTGCGTGTAGCACAGTCATACTTCTGGGTGCTGCTCTTTGTCTGCAACTCCTACACTTTCTCCAGGTAAACTATAGTCTCATTACACCCTGCCTGCAAAGTAGGGGCAAGGCAAGTTAGTAATGTATCTGCAGGAAGTCCAAGGAAACCTCATGGCACTGATAGGAACAGGAATTGGAGTATCATTCACCTGGTCTGTATGTTCTCCACGGAGATGACGTGGGACACAGTGCTGCTGGGGGTGATGCGAGAGCCAGGGGAGTGCCCAGCTCACCAAGGGAAGATCTGGGGGCAGTTTGCACATCAGTAGGAGTCACAGACACAAGTTTGCAATTGTCTGTCCAGAACTGGAGCACCAGAGATGGAACACAGCAAAGCTCCTGGATTTGGCTTGTGCAGCCTTGGAAAGGCACTTTCTAGAAGGAGAGCTTGTCCCATTTTCCATAGGGGAAGAGATAGATAGATAGATAGATAGATAGATAGATAGATAGATAGATAGATAGATAATCTCCTGGGCTTGTACACATGCTATCAACCCATAGCTGGGGAAGTGGCATCTGTGATGAGGAAGAAGAGGCACTTCCCTGGAAGGGCAATTGCCGAACTGCTGGCTGCTGCAAACTGCTTGCCTGGGTGAAGCAGACACCCTGCATACCTTCCTTTACAAAACACATTTGTGTCACTGAGACTGGGAACACCACTGCCCTGAGGGTAACCTTGCAAGTAGATGTGTGTGACTAGAGGCTCCTAATTCTGCCTGAGGAGCTGGGCACAAAGGTCCCACTGTTGGTCACTGAGGGAGAGGAATGCTGCTCCACTGTCAACAGCAAGGACTGGTTCTTGCTTTCTGCATTGTGACAGCTGGCTTGTAAATAGTAGAAACCTGCACTGTCTGTTTGCTTGCTCAGCCTTAGAAGTCTCTCACTTGTTGTTTGGTCCTCTTACAAAGCCAGTTTTGGAACCTCTTCCCAGCAAAGGAGATAGATATCCTTATGCAAAGGCTGTTTATAGCTTTCCATTAATCATCCAGAAAGGGCTGTCAGACATTCAGGGAAGGTTAGGCAGTTTAAATCTCCAAGCTGCTGAGTCTGAACTTTCAAAGTGAAAGTTTAGTTTGAGTTAACCTTTAATGGAACAAATAGTAACTCATTCTCATCCTTGCTATGTGCAGAGTCAGTGCTCAGTGCAGAATGTGATGTAAATCAAAACGCCTAATTTTTTGTGTCTATTTCTTGCCCCCCACCCCACTAGGTGTGTTGTTTTTTCTCAGAGCCTACATGTGGTCTTGCAGAGGGAACACATAAGGACAGCACTACCTTCTATGCACGTAATTTCTGTCTAAAAACATCTTAGTCCTCTCAGACAGAGGAATGTTTTCTCTTTGCGTTAGGTATCCCTTACACACCCTGTCGCTGACATTTTCCAGGAAGCTGTTTGTCAGAATTACACCGATGAAATTTAAACCCTTCAGGGAACTGACGCTCTCCGTTTGACATGGGCAGAGCAGTTTTTGGACAGCTTGGGTCAGGCCCTGGTATTGATTTTTTCTTTTTGTTAGACTTGAAGGCTCAGTTGGTCCCAGGGATTAGGAAGCATTGGCCAGCTACCACTGTGTGTTTGGCCCAGGAGGGCTGTGTATGCGGATATCGTGAAGAACTGTGTTCAGAAAAGACATTTAATGACCTTAGTTACTTTGGGGGGTGTAGGTGTGAGTGTCCTTCCATTACTTGCCAGCAGCCTTTGCCCTCAAGTCTTCGTGATTCAGAGTACTTTGCAAATGAATATATCCTTCTGATCTATTGCAGTCTGACATTGGACCCCAATAACCATTCCCAAGATGGGCTTCCAGTGCTCTGTTGGTAAACAGCCTGGGTCGGTGGATGGATTAGGATGTGTAGTTAGTCTGCTGGGCTATATGATGTTATTTCTGTCCAGCTGGTCCTTGAGATAATAAAGGTATTTTCAAGACAGACATGAATGCAGTACTGACAGAACTGCACTAGTAGATACTGATATTTTTTTTCCCAGGACAAAAGCTCTTGATAAAATTGCCTGTCTCCAAAATTAGGGAAAAAAATTAGAGATGAACACGAGGAGGGGCTTTGGGAGTCAAGAGAAGAGGATTTACTCCCTCAATAGGGAAAACAGAGTGTAGCTGGAAGAGAAACCGTTAAGAACAAGAGACTGTGGAAAACCTGGAAGAATGCCTGGAGCCTGAACGAGTCCATGTAGGGTGCATCTGGAGTCAGGCTCAGGCTAGGGTTTCTGTCCTTTGAGAGGCAAACCACACTGGTGACATGACTGTGCTGGTGGCTCTGTTCCACAAGTATCTATTTTGTCCCGGAAGATCTCAGGAGCAGAGCAGATTCTGCCTCAGATGGGCTGCTTCTTCTTCCCATAGCAGGAGGTGATTCACAGGGCTGCACCGATGGGAATGCCATGTCAGGACAGATCCACATGCAGCCTAGAGGCCTTCATGTGTTTCCAGCCCAGGGTGGCTCAGCACCTCCCTCTTTTGAGAGGTGAGGGCTTGTTCTGAGTGCTGCTGCTTCCAGCTTCCCTTCATGGGCAGGTGAGGCTGAGGACAGGTATTGTCAATAAGGCAGTGTCAAGTTCTTCTCCTTCCAGATCACTAGCATTCTCATTTATGGTGCTTCTCAAGCACCTCTTGACATCATCGTTACAGATGTGGGATCATAAGGCTGGAAAGATGTCCTACATTTTGGGTCAGACCCCAAGAACAGCTTTCATCTCTGTCTGCTTGCTGGCTGCCTGC
Source organism: Cnemophilus loriae (assembly GCA_013397755.1). Lineage (NCBI taxonomy): Eukaryota > Metazoa > Chordata > Aves > Passeriformes > Corvidae > Cnemophilus > Cnemophilus loriae. The sequence continues at coordinate 17,172 of VZTF01000399.1, forward strand.
ACCTCTGTGGAATGCTCTGTTAAACCTGGCTACTGGTCAGCTTGGCACAACTCCATCTTCTCCTTCACTGATAGCTCCTGCATTATTCCAGTGACACTGAAATAAGGTGTGAACTTTCCATAAGCAGGGGAACTCTTCTGTAGAATTCCAGCTGCTGGGCCCCACAAAGCTGGTAGCACTCTGCGCCTGCTGTCGCCTTCTGGGTGAAGGCAGCTGATGAGTCCCAGGTGTTCACCAGCTCTCACAGACCATGTGGGAGCAGATCCTGCTGTCACATTTGGTTGGATTTTCTAATAAATGCAGGATTGGTAAGAGCTGGGCAGACCGTGTAGTCAGATCCTTGGTTTCTTTGGGAAGTATCCCGAACACCTCTTGGGGTTTTTTTTGCAGTATGAGCATCCAGACAGGAGTAGGCTCCAGCATGAGCCACTCAGAAATGAATGTGGTGTTGCCCCGGGGAACGGGACTTGCCCTGGTCCTGGCGGCGCTGCCTGTGCCCGAGAAGCAGACGTGTTTTTCCAACATGGAAGTAACCTGATGGTTGACTGTGTGATAGGGTGTGCTGTGGCTGACCTGGAGTTAACTGGAGCTGAAAGGGGACACCTTGTCTGCCCACTGCACACGCAGCTGTAAATCAGGTGTCACCACAGCCATTAATCAAGTGTCACCGAGGGCAACAGGGTATTTCTTAATGTGCATTTCCCACCGGGCCACTGTGGCCTAGAGCTATTCTTAGCTTCTTGTACTGTCCTGCTAAATTATGAGAGGCTTACTAATCAGCAGAATGCTGACAAATATTGATGATTTTTTTTTTTCCAGATTATCATCACTGACCAGTATTGATTGGTCTTGATTTTAACCTCTGGTTATTGCAGACAAAGTATTGCTTTTTTGCAGACAAAATTGCTTTTTTTTGGTTTTTTTAGGTGCTGGACTGTTCCCAGCTCCTCTGGGCATCCTCAGCTCTGCATGGGAAAGCTGTTCACTCCCACTAACCATCCAAACTTGCTGGAGATAGCTACAGACTGTCAAAAATCCCCTTTTTCCCATCCTCCCTGGAACACAGTCCAGATGTAGATGTCAGGATACGCAGATTCCCTTTCGGAAAACTGAATATGGTGGTGCAAGCTGCCTTGACTTTTCTGCTCTTTCACAACCTCTCTGCCCTTCTCAACCTGTTATGCCCAAGAGCTGCTCATCCTGCCCCCAGCCTCATCTGAGACCAAGCCCAGAGGGGAAGACCTGCAGGGTCTTGCAGGTGCCAGTTTCTTTCCTTTACGTGCTCCAAAGTGCACTACACTGGCAGACCTGAGAGCAGCCGGACCTGGCCTCGGGAGGGAGAGATAGTTTGGCCTGAAGGAGTTCAGTGGGATTAAACAACAGCCAAAAAAGGGACCACTGCCAAACCTGTGTGGCTCTGAGAGCACTGCTGAGCTCATAGGAGCCTCTTAACACAGCACAGAGAGGCAAGGAAGACTCACACTGAGAATAGGGCCAGGAGGGGGACCCACAGGTGGGACTTCTCCGCCCAGTGACAAGAGAATGGAGATTTTTGTAAGGAGACCTGAGCTACTCCTGGATATGACACAACCCCTCAGTGATGGGTCTGCAGATCTCCAGGGATACTTGTGCACTCTACCCCCAGGATTAGCTGGCTACCAAACCCCAAGCTGTGCTATTTTTTTAAATAAGACATGTTTCTTAAATGGACGTGTAGGAGGTCTCTCCTGTTGCCCCAGTGTCTAACCAGGCCTCCCTGCTTATGACCACCCAGGGGGCGGGGAAGTTGAGATGCTCAGTATTTCCTCATTCCTGAGAGTTCAGTGCTTGGGCTCACCACTCCTTAGCTGCATTCAGTTATTTAAGCAGGACGGTTTGGGAAGATTTATCATGCGAAGGACAGGGGCTGTGCTCAACAGTGTGGGACCTTCAGGCACCTGGTGTTTGACTTGTCTCCGTAGATGCTGTGCCTATGGCATCCCAAGGCCAGGTCATTTTCTGGAGGTATGGTACCATCTGCACTTGCTTTGGCAGAGGGGGGAAGGGAATTGCATTTTTCAGACTCTTGGGGTGTATCACCTTGCTGCCAGGAGCTCTCAAGACAGCAGTTCTTTGCAGCCTGACTATACTGCACTCACTCAGGCTACTTAAGTACCAGTACAGCTTGTTTTGTACGATTAGTAAGGCCATGTATGTATCAGACACTCACGTGCAGGTCATCAGCCGTAGTCAGGATGGAGATGCATGTGCTAGAAACTGTGCATTTGCTAGAATTTGTTGCTCAGGATTGAATGCTGTGGTAGATTGGGGTAGCAATGCTTGAGGAAGGCTGTATCCCTGCTGTTGTAGTTCGGGGTTTCAATGGCTTGAGGAAGGCACCCCATTCCTTCTGCTGGTCCTCAGACAGTTGCTTGTGTTTCCATCACATTAGCTTGCTGTGGGGAGAAAGAAACTGTCCTCCACAAGTTTCCTTGCAGGAGTAAGAGCTGGGAAGATATTCTTAAAGTGTTTTGTGCCTCTCATTTCAATGACCTCATTTCCTCTGGAGCTATTGATCAAGTGCTGGTGAACTACAGTTGGAAAAAGAAGTCATAAAAACATCTACCTTGCACCCTTATCTCCTGATTAGTTGGAAATAACCCCCACCAGATGGATAAAATGGCAAACTTTTCAGCCTCTAGTGAACGTGGACTGAGCTTTCATCTAAACCTCACTGCTTGAACAGAGACAGCAACAAGCTGTGTCTTTCCATGGCAGGTATGGACTTTCCAGGCTGGATGGAGATGGAGGTTCCAGTGGTGTGTGAGACAGTCCTGCTGGCATTTATTCTGTGAAAAAGATTTCAGCTGTTACCAGTATCTGTCCCACCTGAGTGGAACAGCAGTGGGGAGAAGGACAGGCCACGTGTGAACAGAAGAGACCTCTTACACACGAGCTTTGTCACATGGAGCATCAAGGAGGAACTAAATAGCAATATTATCTGCACCTTTTCACTGACAGAAGGGAGGTTGCCTGTAGACACAATGTCACAGAGTGTAAATATGCCCCGGGTGCTGTATTCCTCATGTGTCTGGAATGCACGCAACAGCCAGCTCTGTTATTCCCAAGAGGCAGCCCAGCCAGCCTTTGTCAGTGAAATGAAATAACTGATGGGTGTGAAAAAATGCGCACCTATCCCTTGCTGCTCTGGAAACCTTCCTCCCGCTCTGCCAGTGCCTCTCCCTGCCCTGCCAGGCAGCAGCAGGTTACTGGGAGAAGCAGGCTTCCTTCAGGGACACCTGGTCTTCAGGCTAATCTTGAAATGCAGAAACAGACCAGAGAGAGGGGTGAATTTTCCAGGAAGTTTCAGAGAAGCAGTGGGAGATTTCTGCTGATTTCAGGGAAAAAAAAAAACAACCAACCAAGGAAACAAAACCAAAACCAAAGAATCTCCAACAAAAACAATGACAACAAAACCCCCTGGAGTGCTGAAGAAAGCTGGGTTCTGCAATCATCAGCTGCATATTGGAATAGAAACCCTGTTGTTTTGGGTTACCACTGTCATGCTATTTCTTTTCTACGGTAAACTTTGATATAAGGAGGAAGGCAAGGGACCTTCAATATCTTAATCTTCCAGTTCTTTAGACCCTCTATTGAGGGAAATTCTTTTGAGCCCATTCCTGAAGGAAAGCTTAGTCCAAGTGGAGCTAGAGATCTGGAGGATTAGGACTGCTGCCTATCACAGCCAGGCTGCCAGCCTCTCCCTGTCTCCAGGCTGTGCTCAGCAGCATTCAGGCAGGGAATGAATGGATTAATTTAATGCCAAATTTGATTCCAATTTGATTCCAAGTTTGGCTGATGAGGAACAAGACTATGGAAAATAGAGTAGGAGGCATGGAGCAGCATCCCACAGGCTGCCAAACTGGTGCTGGGAACTGAGGGTGGTGTCAGGGCTCTGACTGGTGCAGTCTCAGCCACCTGCATCGGTCTGTTTCCATGCCTTTAAAACCCTGGGGGTACCAGGGGTGCTGATGCACAGAAAATTGCTTTTTGCTTGAGCTGGACTGCTGCAAGACACAGCTACCACCAGCATGTGGCCGGGATGCCAGGTTCCTCTCGTTCACTCTGCACTCCAGATCTACTTGTTACACACGGTGGGCTCACAGGCAGATGTTTGTAAGGATCTTGTGATTCCTGGATCTTGCAGTTTCTGCAGAGGAAACTCCAGAGGAACTAATTTCCTCTTGTCCCTCGCAAGGAATGTTGAAGTGGGCAGTGGCATCTGTATACCCAAAATTGCAATTCCCCCTGTAACGAATGAGCAGCTTTTTCAATCAGCCCTGCTGGTGCTCTGGAGCAGGGGTGGGTAGCAGCTCTCTGGATGCAAAGCTAGCAATGCTTTGCAGCCATGGGGGCAGGTGGCACCAGCACAGGACAAAAGCATTGGGTGTGGCCTGTTTGTGCTGGTTTGTGTTTGTCTGTGAGTAAACTGAGGATGGTTTTGGACTGAAGAGTGTAAGGGCAGAGGTGGTGTTCAGGCCAGAGGGTCCTTTCAAGGACCAGAGGCAAGTGTGGTGGCACTTGAAGCATTCAGAGACTGCACTGGAGGACATCCTAGCTGCTTGTCCTCCTGCCATATCTCCCAGCATTTACTGTAACCCTCTGGCAGCATCCCTCGGCTCCAGGCAATTTCTTCCCTGCCTATTCTTGGGAAGAAAGATTGTAAGATATAGGGATAAAGGTGAGTCATAACTGTTGTGTGACAGCACAGTGTGGCTGTTGCTTGCTTTGTGCTTCCCAGGCATGAGAACTGAGGCTGGTCATGACAACCTTGGCTGAGTTTATAGCAACTATCTTGCTTTGGGATCAACTCCCGGAGTGGAAATTGGTAGAGCTTCTCAAGGAGATGGATGTTATTCAGCGTATTCAGCATACATGAGACACTTGGCATCTTCCCCAGAACAGGCAAGCACAGGCTGTCCCACGGTGAGCCTGGCTGGGACTTTGAGTGACTCGGAGTTGAGCCCCATGGGACATGGCAAGACTTTGCTGGGAGCTGTCACACTGCAGGATCCACAGGAGCCATCAAAGTTCCCATCCTGCAGGCTGCCGGGGGAGGCAGTGGCTGGGTCCCCAGCTGCCTGGTGCCCATGGCTGGATGATATCCATGGCTTTCCTCCTTGTAGGGTCAGCTGTGACCACAGCACCATGAGGGATTAGGCGGAGAACTGCTGTCCATCCCAGCCATGACTGAAAGCTGGTAACAATGGGGAAAAGCCAAACGCGACATCTCCCAGCTCTGAGGGCATCTAGGCAGAGCTTGGTATGGATGTGGATGTGTATATGGATTTGTATGAACCCTTATCTGGAGTTACCACATATTTTGGTGAAATACAGGGTTCTGATCCCTTCTGAGCATGTGCAAACAAGGCTTCCTCAGACAACTTCCCACTGGCTTTAATGATGAGGGTGGAAAGGAGACAGTGGGAAGACAAACAAGTCTGCAACATCTCCCCTTCTCTCTATTCCCTCTTTCAACCCATCTTCCCTTTCTTCCTTCCCTGCTGTTCCCTGTGGGAGAGGCTTGTTCACATGGTACAATTCCCCAGAGTTCCGTATCAGTGGAATCACAGTTCCTGTAATCGTGGCATCTGTGGAAATTGAGCAAGTCACAGATGCAGATGCAGGCACACATCAGTGGTGGGAGGAGTCCGTGGTTGTAGGGACACTGATGGACTCTCCTGCGGGAGGCTGCCCAGTGTGTTGGGAAAGTGTGCTGCAAACCAGCAAATGCTGCTGAAGCAGAGCAGCTGTTTTTGTGTGGGCAGAAGGGCCGTGACGTCTCACAGCCTGCAGCTGTCTGGGCTTCTCCTCTGTGAGGAGTCTCTGTGAGACTGCTGGGCATGAGCACGAGCTGCTTGCCCCAGGATGTACCTGTGGGTTTTGTGGGGAGCTGCTTCAGGGCTTGCTCTGGTTGGGAGCTGAGTTTGCTGCCACAACCCCTCAGTCCACAGGAAAATGTGCCCGTGACCACATGACAGCTCCACTGGCTGTGGTGGGTGTCTATATCTAGCTGTGCTTCTGAGTCTGTCCAAACTGGGCTGTGCTGGAGAGGTTGTGCTTGGCAAGGCTGGAGCTGTGCTGATCCGTGATGTGCTGCCTTTCTTCTCCTCTGGCACGGCTGCTCCACCTGTGTGGCTTGGCAAGTGGTCCTCTGCTCCTTGGTCTCTCATTCAGCTGCCCATTAGCCATCTCCACATGGAGCATCCCAGTTCCAACCAGCTCAAAAAACATGGCCCTGTTTCCAGACCCCTCCTGCACACTCCCTGCCTTGTACCTGGTGTCTCCTGGAGTCAGGGGCCTCTCTGCTCTGCTCACTCCCTGGTCCCCTGCAAACACCAGCAGGGACTGCCTGACTTGCTTATGCACCAGGGAATGCAGAGAGAAGCATCCTCCACTGGGGCCAGCTGCCTGCTCTCAAAGGCAAAGCCTGGGTCTCCTGCCACGTGGTCCCCCACTGCTGATGACATGTGCTGCTCACCTGAATGTTCATGTTGTGGTCATGTGCTTCACCCATCCGCCTCATTCTGGGTCTGTGGCTCACCGGCCTCCACCTCCTTCCTGCAGACAGCTCTGAAGGTGGACAGTACAGGCGTGGGCTCTGAAGGAGGTGGGCTCTGCGGTAATGTTGTCCTTTCCTTTTTCCCCAATAGCATGACTACAGTCATTGTCATCCTGGCTGCAGTGATCGCCCTGATCATTGGTTTTGGTGTCTCAGGTATGTGACCGCTCAGATTTCTTGCTGTTACTGGTGGGGTGATGAACTTCTGCCCTGCCTCTACCTTCGTGTGTCCATCCCGTGCACGGGCTGAGGTGTGATCGCGTGTGGAAGTGCCACCTACCACCCTTTTACAAAGGCTAGGTAGGTGTAGTGCAGCCTGTGCTGCTGGAGGTGTAGTGGTGTGCCTGCTGAAATTTCCTTCGGCTGGGAGCCCCAAACCAGTGCATGGAGTCCTGCACATACTGTGCTCCTTCTCCCGGACAGGATGAGATGATGGGATGGTATTTATTGTGAAATCAGAGAGCATCTGCCAGGATGGGGCACCTTCCCCAGTTCCCTCAGAGACAACAAAAATGTGTTGCTTTGGTGTTGGCCAAAATGCAGCCTCCTTGGAATGTGCTGAGTGAGGATGGGTAGGGAAGGGCTGCATGGGAAAGAGGACCTGGCTCTGGGAATTCTCAGGCTTGCAGCTTAGGATTTGAGAGGCTGACTTTTCTTAAATGAAAGAAAAATATTTGGATTTCAGTAAGGGGGAAAGAGCTGCTATCTCTCTGCCAGCCTTATGCCTTCCAATCACATTTATATTGCATAAAGGGAGGTCCTGACTAAGAAAAGACACAAAAATCACGCTTTTCTGGCAGTTGCAAAGAGAAAAATCCTTGATACATACAAGTAAACAAGAAAATACCACATGAATTCTTCTCAAGCAAGTAAGAAAAGCTACTTTTTGAAGCACTCTTTTGCTAAAGAAATACTCCTGTGCTTTATCTCTGTATACAACCCACGAGAGCTGACCTCTTCTAGCAGCACTGGCAGCTGCCACTGGTGGCCTTGCCGTGTGCCAGTGTCTGTTCAGCCTCAGGCTTGGTCCATGACAGCCACAGGGCAGTCTGGCCTTTCTCCAGGCTCGCTACCTCACCTTTCTCCAGCCTCCTTGCTCTCTCCTTGCAGGAAAACACTCCATCAGTGTGACGGCACTGACGTCTCCAGGGAACATTGGCCAGCGCAGCATCCTGGGCTGCACTTTCGAGCCCGACATCCGGATGGACAGCATAGCGATCCAGTGGGCCAAGGAGGGGGTAGCTGGGCTGGTTCACGAGTTTAAAGGTGGAAAGGACCACCTGCAAGAGCAAGATCCATCGTTTCAGGGCCGCACGGCAGTGTTTGCGGACCAGGTGATCGGCGGGAATGCTTCCCTGGAGCTGAGGGATGTGCAGCTCTCCGACGCCGGCACCTACCAGTGCTCCGTCACCACGGCCAGAGGGAGTGGGGCAGCGGTGCTGCGGTACAGGACAGGAGGTGAGGGCGACAAGGAGCAAAATCCTGCTGCAAAACACGTGCTAGTGTGGCTAGGTTGAACCTACCTGTGCTTATGATGGTGCTGCACCGCTGAGCAGGGTATCTTTCTGGCTTTTACAGGGATATTTATGGCCTTACCCACGCTTTTGACAGCCTTGTTCCAGAAAAGGTTATAATTTTGATAACATGGTAGCTTTTTCTCTCTAGAATTAGGATATAGCTCCAGCCAGAAGTGCTGTATAGTAAAAATTGTAGTGTATTTAATATCTTTTTCTCAGTTTTTCTAAAGTATTCAGTTTTTTTAAATTACTATCAAGGCAACAAGCCTCCGGTATCATAGTTATCTGAAATATTACATATTTGCAAGAGTCAGTCCTCCAGGATAGGAAACCACCAGGTCTTCAGCCCCTTCGAGTGAGATGAATTTGGCTGCAATATCAAGTCACCTCCCAACGGGTCACCCTAATGTTGAGACTGATGGATGAACCCCTTGAGGGTCTCCTCCAGACTGCAGTCCTTGCACCCTCCCCCTCATCCCTATGGCCAGAATTGCTGCGCTACAGCTCAGTTTGGGTGAGGAAAAGCCCTCAGACCTCTCCAAGTGAGGGAGGGTTTTGGCTCAAGCCTGGAGGTTGCAAATGTTCCACAGGGACTTTGTCCCCTATCCCTCCTTGTAACCTTGTGGATCTGCCTGCTTTTGTGTTGCTTGATTGGATGTTTAAAGTAATCCACCCAGAAAAGGCATTAGAAAGAGCATGTGAAATGTTGTAACAGGTTTTATTTCCAACACAGCTGTAATAACTGTTCTGTGTGGAAAGACAGACATGTTCCTTTTAGCTGATTTTCTTTAGCTCGCCCGTCCACCAGTTCACCTCCAGGTCCTACCACCCAAAAGCAAAGCTGTTGAATACTGAAGGCAGCTGTCCTGTGCTGTGGCTGTGTACAGCCCTCCGTATTCCAGGTCTGGGGGAGATTGCTCAGGAGAGGAAATGGCCTCAAGTTGCACCAGGGGAAGTTTAGATTTAATGTTAAGAAAAATTTGCTCATGGAAAGGGTTCTCAAGCCCTGGAACAGGCTGCCCAGGGAAGTGGTGGAGTCACCTACTATCCCTAGAGATTTAAAATACGTGCATTTATGGTTATGGTATAGTGGTGGACTTAATGCTGGGTTAACAGTTGGACTTGATCTTAAAGGCCTCTTTCAACCTTAATGATTCCGCAGCTCTGTGAAGCCGTAGGTGTAGGTCAGGCCCCCTTCTCAGTGAGTGGAGAGGGTGAATCATCTTTCCCCCATTATTAAGAATAACTACAAGACACTAAAGCTGTGCCACAACCTCAGCAAATCCTGTCAAGCTGGACTGCCATGTCCTAGGAGTGCTTAGATCCCCTATAGCCATCCTCCCATGGCCCAACCTGTACAGAGCTCTGTCTGAGCCTGTTTTTGGCTTGGCTACAGGCAGTGCTGTGCTGCCAAGCAGCAAGCAGCCTAGAAATACCTGGGACTGGCAGATGCAGTTGGGTATTTCATGCCCAGTTCCCATCACTTGCCTTGTTTCGACTCTCCATTTTCCCTCCCAAAGCCTTCAGCATCCCCGTGGTGCAGGTGGAGAACAGCAGCCGTGGGGACACGCTGCAGTGCGAAGCCCCGCGCTGGTTCCCTCGCCCTGCCGTGCGCTGGACAGCCTGCGGTGACACCGGGGAGCACCTGCCCCATGCTGCCAACACCAGCTACGAGCTGAACCCCGAAAACATCACCGTGAGGGTGGTTTCCCTCCTGCACAACGTCACTGCTAATGCCACCTACACCTGCGTGATTGAAAACAGCATTGCCAAGGCCACGGGCAACATCAGAGTGACAGGTAGGGTTCAACTCCACCTGAGACCACGGGCATGGGGCAGAGGAGAGTTGCAACAGTGTTCCTGGTGCACCAGGGGGTTGTTCCTGCAGCACTTGAGTCAGTCAAGGAAGGGACTGAAAACATGGCTAATCCAGCCACTTCTCTCTGTCCCTGGGATGAAGGAAACGGTCTGTGTTTGCTCCTGCTATCTCATATGCTTCTGATAATATTGATTGTCATCTTGGCATGGGGACAGAACTGCCAGGGGACCAGAAGGAGGGACACACTTCAAAGGAGTGTATTGCTTGGAATGTTAACCAAACCCAAACCAAACAACCGAACCCCACATCTTTTGACACTTTCTTTAGCTGGTTCAGCTTAGATCCCATTCGTGTACCAAACCAACAGGCCCCTTATCTGTTATTAACGGCAATACCTCTGACTCTAGCCCAATCCCGTTATTTAAAAGGCCATTTTACTCACAGAAAATCAAACTTTCCAAAGGTCCTGAGTATCTTTTCCTGTTCTACATGAGAAGGGCCACAGTGCTTCTACAGCCAGGACTTCACTGCAATCGGTCTCCAGTACAAGAGGCAGGGTCCATCTTCATCCATATTCAGAAAAATGGGAAGGAATAAATACACACACTTTATTTGCCTTCCCGGCTGTGTTCCTGTTCTGGTAGCCTCTCACTATGCTTCTGCTTCAGATTTCAGCATTACAAAGGTGACCAACTTGCAGCTGGTGAACCTGAATGCAGAGTCAGTGTCATCCTCCTTTCCAGCCTGTCACTGGATGCTTCTGCTTCCTTTGTACCTGCTGTCAACATAAAGCCTCTATAAAGCAATTGGAAACTCTGCTGGACCTGGAGGTAAGCTTGGAAAGAGAAACTCATATACATTCAATATACGTAGACCCTCTTAGGGAGTTTGGCTACGGCAGCAGACCTATATCGAGCCTGCCAGAATGGGAGAACGTGTCTTTCCCCTGTGCCCATCCTTTCTCCATCCCCACCTTTAGTTGGGACACACAGCTCGTCCCTCCCACAGGCTCCCTGATGGCTTCTCCCATCACTTTCTGCAAGCACAGAGATCCTTCTCTTGCACCATCAACTGTCAGCTCTCACTTGTCCCCTTGCTCTCTTTCCTGCGCACCCTCTGGACCTGGGCTACAGTTTATAGCTGCAAGGCAGCACGGGCTTTTTCCTCTCCCTCCCTGCTCACGAGACCTGCTGCAGTACAAGCCTCGCTTGCTCCCACTTTACTCAGACAACTCCACAGTACAGTGTGCTGTCTCCAGTAAATACCACAGGCACCTTGAACATGGCTAGAAGGAGCTGCCAGCCTGGGCAATCCCCTGCAGACCTGGAATAAGGAGGGCTGTACACAGCCAAAGCACAGGACACCTGCCTTCAGCATTTGTCAGCTTTGGCTTTGGGTGGTATGACCTGAACTGGTGAAACAGAGAGCTAAAGAAAATCAGCTAAAAGGAACATGTCTGTCTTTCCACACAGAACTGTTATAGTAGCTACATTGATAGCAGGAGTCACTTCAGGCTTTCCTCCCTCTGGGGCTGCGGACTTTAAGAGTTCCTGCCAGTTCCAGAGCACGCAGTAGCACAAACATGCAATTAGCTGATTTTTCTTGTGTTATTATTTCTTACCCACACCGACAACAGGATACTTGCTTTGGCTTCACAAAGAGAACAAGGAATGCGATAAGGAGAATTGCATAAAGGAAAAGTTCTGATTGCAGGACAACGTATGTTCCCTTGTCTGATCTAACACAGTGACCAGAACTCTGATCATGGGCAGAAGTTCAGACACAAACAGGAAAAGGGTTTCCCGCAATATGGCTGAGAACTGCTCCTTCAGAGTACTAAAAGCAAGCAGATCTTAACTCCCCTCAAACAGATTTGATTCACCCATCTCTGGGCTTGTGATTCTCTGACTGTGCTAAAAAAACTGTAAATGGGAGAGCCAGTTAATCTCCTCCATCTTCTTGGAATGCTAAAATCAAACTCCCCTTCTGAAGAAGACGTGAATGGCAGAACAGCGATGGGTTAGAAAACTGCCAGCAGGCTTGGAATATCCTGGCAAATACAAACCACATCTGAAGTCCCGTATGAGGAGTGATGATTGCATTTCTAATGTGAAATAAGAGGAACAGCTAAGTAGACAGCAGACAGAAAACTAGTATACAATATGAAGAGGAAAAGGAGACTAGTAAGATACTTCTGGAAAGTTCAAATTCAGAAGCAAAGTTATTAAACCCAGATGTAACAATAGAGCCAAATCTTCCTTTTTGTTTTTTACGTAAGTGGTATCTGGCACTTCCTATCTATTTCTGTCTGTTACTGTGTTATTCATATTACGGGACTACTTTCAGTTGCACTTTTTAATCAGATTTGATCTCTTTGTCTTATCACTTACAGTCAACCATTTCCTCAGGCTGAGACAGTTTATTTAGGGTTTGGTTTTTTTGGTTTTGTTTTCTTTCTGGAGGGTGGAGAGTAAGCTTTATCAAAATCTTTACTGTTTTGCAGAAAGCACCCATAGAAAATAAGCCTGTCACAGCAAAACTTGCAGAGACCTCTGCTTTGAGCTATTTCGGCAACCTTTTAGGATGGAGTCTCAGAACTTTACTGAATGGTGGCATCTGTCACAGGTCTTGTGCCACTCACACTTTGCTCCCAGAAGTGGGCAGCAGGCCTTGGGAGGGAAGATATTTCATTCATGCTCAATAAACTCACCGCCTGTATCACAGCTCAATACCTGCCTCTTCTTACCAGCCCCACCTAATGTTCAGGCTGCTGTTCATAAATTGCAAAACAATGCCCAAGTAATCTTGCCATTTAGTATCGTGATTAAGTCTCCAAACAGCAACTTACTTCCCTTCTCTTCTTGAAGGAGATGCTTTAAAAGTGTAATTTTAATAATTTCAGTTAAGAAGACCATACCCTGTGGGAACTGTATAGTTTTGTTAATGGTCACCATACAGCAAGTAAACCTTAGTACTAAAATAAATACTAAAATAGATACTAAAACAGATACAGTGTTCTTTAAGTAATATTTTAATAGGTTTATTTAGTAGATACTACCACACAAAATGCACACACTGTGTGCCCTAGGCCCAAGGCAATAGCTGTCACACAGGAAGCACTGAACACCTCTCTTCCAAAATGTAGCCCAAAATGTAGTATCACTGGTCGACAATGGCCCAGAGTGACCATTCAGGAATTCCACAAGTCACAGCAGCTGCTTGACTGCACGCTTCACCCTGTGCTCACAGGCTCGTGCTCCCACTGGACAGGAGATTAAAAAAGCCCCTGATCTCAGTAGGTATTTCCATAATTCCTCTCCCACTGGGAGAGATATTAAGCTCCCACTCAGCAGGAACTGGATGTCCTCCTCATCCTCTGGCTGTTCAGGTAGCGTAAGGCATCTTGCCCCACCTCCTCCACCTTCAGGCACAGCAGGCTCGGACGAGGCCCCACTTGTGACACAAACTCCATTTCACCACAGCGAAAATTCCGCAGCTGCAGGGGAGCTGCAGGGGAAAGATACAATGGGTAACAACTCAGTACAGGGCTCTGGCTCTGCTCTAGCACTCAGCTGCAGAAGTTGCTGAGGGAGGGAAGGCCTTGCAGCAGCTGCTTGGCATCTGCTAAACCTCAACGGACAGCACGATGAATGATTCCAGAATGTAGGCAGATGAATGCATTTTGCTGGCATCCCTCCAACTTGGAGTAAACAAACATTCTACACTGTGAAACGCTGTGAACTATGTGCCCACAGAGCTGATGCACTGGGTTTTGTATCCACAATCAGTATCAGCTACCTGCCTTTACGGACAGTGTACATGACAGCCAGAAACAGTCTCCACTGCAGAGCATCCTCTGGTGAGCTTAGCAAATCAACCCCTGCAGCACCTGGACTCTAATTGAAGCACTAGGTACTTGTGCAACCAGTATGAAGAACTGGTATGAAGAATGTCCCCACAGTTGTGGCAGCATGAGCTCGGACCTCAGTACTCATGAATTCAAAACACTTCAGTGCTGATTTCCAGGTGAGGATTTCCAGGCCTACTATTGACCCTACATGCTGTCCTATCTAAAGTCAAAACCCGCTTGATTTGAGAGGTCTGCACAATAACTCTGGCTGATCAGATTCCTGTCCCAGACAAAGACTGGGAATCTTTCTCAAAAACAGCTTTATATTTCTGTGTGAAGTAGAAGAATTCATGTAAGTTTTAGTGATTTCTGTAATATTACTTCTCTGTTTTTATAGCCATGGATCTACTAAGACACAACTTAGTTCTACACTACAGAAATCAAAATTCCAGGAAAATCCTTCAAAGATCTTGCTTTGTGGGCAGTGAAGGCAGCTCTCCTTCCCCAGCCTGGTGAGATGCCTCCTCCCTTCCTTCCTACACTAAGTATTAGAAAAGCCAGCAGTACTTGCTTACCAGGCTGCAGGATCTTGGACGGCTTCCTGTCTAGGCTGAAATCCAACAGGATAGGGCGACATATGAGAGGACTCCTGCACAGATTCCTTAGGTAGCAAGCAACGAGATCCTCGGGTTCCTCTAGACACTGAGAAAGGAAAGAGTGTGTTGCCAGGGAGTGTTCAGTGGGAGGCACGGAAGCTCTGGAACACCCAGAGCAAAGGGAAATTCTGTCCAGCCGAGACTTGTGCCCAACACGCTGCAATTGCTGCTGGAATAACCCACTCACCCCTGTTCCAGGAGCTTCCCCGTGCTGAATGCATACGCTGCCCCTGCTCTGCACACAGTTCTGCACAGCTTCCCACTCGAGAAGGCTCAGGCCCAGCACTGCTGCCACATGTTCATTCCTGCACAGCACCACAGCTTCACCTGTTCCATCCTCCACCAGCACCCTGTGCAGAGAGCAGGCAGGCTGGGATCAGAAGGAGGGCAGGACAATGCCTGGCTCCCTCGCAAGGGTCACACTCCAGGCAACAAATCTCAGTAGAGAGTTTGGTCACATCTCGGAAGATGTGATAACTCCATCTTTGCTGTTCTGTCCACATCCCGTCCTTGATACGATTTTCCACCTCCTGTTTGTGGTGTAATTTGTTCCCTCATCCCCACCTCTTCCAGCACCCAATCCCTACAGCACTTACCGTGCACTGGCTTGCCTCACTCCTGTTTGTGATGGACATGGAGGATTGTGTCGGGTGCACCTCCCCTGAAGGAAGAATAAAGCTACAGCTATGTATGGGTGGTGTAAGTGAGAAGGGCAAGGGCCACTGCTTATTTTAACCCTTCCCTAGTTAAATATGCAAAGGTGTAAAGAATTTCACTGCATTTCCAATGAGTGTCCTGGGAAAAGTTTATATGGGAAGAAAAATGACCTGCTGCAAGGTGCTGATCCCCAATAGCAGTGAACATGGGAAGAGCAGAGCACTAACAGAGCAGGATTGTCCTCTTCAGTGTCCTCACTTCACCCCCAGTCCTACCTGGCAGCCTGCCTGGCATCAGCTACATACTTCTAATCAGTTATCACTTTGTCCCTTTCTAATATGCAAGTCCTTCTCAGACACTGGAAAAGAGGGTTTGCAACTGAGATAGGAAATCTCATTTCTTCTACTTGGTAGCAAAGGATGTGTGAGAGTAAAAAATCTGCAAGACCTCTCACAAATTATGTTTGTGGAAGCTTGAATACCTCTTTGAAGATGCAGCTGCAAAGTGAGCAAATCCATTGCAGGCACACAGTCAGTACACAGGACAAGTGGCATAAAATCCGGGCCTGGGACAGGTTTTGCAGCTGAGGTCTCAAGCTAGATAGAAACACTAGTGAGGGGGATGAGGCTTCTCCTGTAAGACTAGAAGAAATAGGAATTTGAGAAGCTTGGAACACAGAAGCCTTTCTTGGGACACTGTAACATGAGAACAGACCCAACACTTACCTAGAAGTAAAAGGTAGGTGAGAAGCTGGCAGAGATACGATGCTCACACAGCTGGAGGCAATGTATGTGCAATAGACATTATGGAATCTGCAATATGAAAGAGCAGACGTCAGAAAGAGCTCACAGAAACCAAACAGTCCATTTTCTTGGGCTGACTGGGCTGATCTTTATTGGTAACATGGTAGGAAAATATGGTAAGGGATTGGGAGATGTGAAGGTGTGGGCAAGGGATGAGGAAAGCCCACATGGGAGGTCAGATTAAGAGATGGTTTCAAAGACAGTGAGAGAGATCAGGGCTCTAAAGACAGGACCACCTTGAGATCTTGCGTTCCAAGTTCTGGAAGAGGATCTTGGCTCCAGGTAGCAAACCCCAGAGATGCTGCAGGTAAGTGGCAGTAATGTAAATGTCCATGACAACAGGGGAGCCTGGAGCAGCTGAGACACTGAGCTTCACGCTGTGATCCCTAGACAGCAGAGTCCCTGAGGAGGCACAGAACCACACAGACCATGAGCTCACTCACACAGGCAGCATGGCCTGTCACTGAGCTGGGCCTGCTAGAGGAGTTTTTCCTCCCATCATAATGAGGCTATCACTGTTCCCAAGTCTTCTAGGTACTGCATTCCCATTCCCGTCTCCACATACGCAGTGTGCAGTTTCCAAGCCCTTTGACATCCAACAGGATGCAACATCCTGGCATACTTCCACTATTCCCAGACACAGCAGCACAGTTAGCCAAGTGCATTGGCTCTCTGAAACAGAAAGAAGCAAGAACCAATCTGTTGCTTCTCAACAGGCTGCCACAACCTTACCTTTCTGCTTTGGAAGGCCAGTGATCACAGGTGGCTTCTCATTCTTGGGAGAGGCACACAAAGTCCTCTCCACGATCTCACCACAGAAAGAAACGAGGGAACCTGTGAAACTGAGAGCAGACCAGGGCTTTTGTCATGCCTGAAGACAAAGGGAGTGGAAGAAGGCCTGACTTCAAGATTGCCACAAAGTGGAGCACTGTTGGTTAAGCCCAGTTTTTGGGGAACCTGCCCTTGAGCACGTGAGCTACTGGATTGAGGGCAGCTTGCTGCAGCCTACCCTTCCCAGGGACAAGAGGCCCCTATACCTTGCTTTCTGCTGCTTCAGGCTCAGCAGTGAAGAAGAAGGGTGAGGCATTAGAGCCTTCCCATCTGCTAAACTCCTGATTGTTTTTCTGAATTAGAGAAAGAAGCCAAGCAAAGAAAACACGGTTTATCGTAAGACATTGGCGAAAATTCCAGTGTACATGCATATCGCCCAAGATTAAACATGCTTTGAACAGAAAATCTTCTAACCTTAGTATTTGCTTGAGCAAGGTATGCTAAAACAATCTAAAACAACAACAAAAAAAATCATACATTCAGTCTCATTTTCCCTGCTGTGCTTGTTTCCATTTCTGACAGGAATTTGGCAGACACTTTTGGGACTTAGTCCACACCAGCAGTAGCTGAACCATTTTCTAGACACCATTTTGCAGTTTTGTCACCTACAATCCCTTTAAGCTTTGATAACCAGGGTGCATGGGAGAAGTCTGGACTACTTGCACACAGGTTTTCCAAACCATATTCCTAGGATGGATATTTCATTGCCATTTAATATAGCACCTCCCAATAAAAATTAACACACTGCCATTCCCTAAGACACAGTCACTTGTAATTTGGGGCAGACCAACATACCTGCTGCTAAGCACTTCTGGAATGGAGGAAGTTCTCTGGTCCATGCCTGTCAGTACTGACATGGCTGTCAGCTAGAAGTGAGGGAGACACAGCCTTAGATGGGTTGCAGTTTACAGGCATCCCCAGCCAGAGCAGAAAAGACACGCTCTACATGCTCAGAGCTAGCTCAAGCAACTCATGCTTCCTCTCCAGATTAATTCTGAAGCAGGAAAATGTGAAGCCCAGCAGCAGCCTCTGATGGAACTTAGAGAAGAACAGTCTCATTGACAAGGTACTCTGTACTGATAATTTTCTAGCTAGTTCTGGAGAGATCTACAAGTAGGCTGTGAAAGCCCTGCACAATAAGGCACTGCATACCTGGCGCTCAGGCACACAGGAGATCCAGGTCTCATGCTGTAAGTGCCAGCTATCTTGGACAGGCAGGCACAGGGGGCAGGATGGCCTGCTCAGGAATGTTGCTGGCACAGGTGGAAAACAGAGCTTGTCAAACACTTCCAAGTCCTGTGATAAGAGTGATAAGGCAAGACAGAAGACTATTAGAAGGAAGGAGATTAAAGTTATATAGGGGAAAAGTGAAGAACAATGGTTTACAGAACAAAAAAAAAATTCCACTGAACTCAGAGCTCTGAGAATTGTAATCAAACACAGAATGTAAGCAGTTTCTTGGCAAGACAGAAGGAAATTCCAAGCCTAAAAACCAGCTTAGTCACCCTCTGACTCCTTGACTCCCACATGCAAGAGAGAACAGCACGACAACTTCTCTCTTACCGAGCAGCAGGGCACAATGAAGCGATACAGTCCGTCCACGTGCAGGAATGGAAACCATCGCAGAGACTTCCCCATAAAGAGCAGTAGTGCCTGGTGGGGGAAGGGACGAGAGAGAGAGAGAAGGTGATAAGAACTGTTAGGTATGGAATGAAAAATACAGTAAAAAGAGAGTTAGCCAGCCCAGAGGACGTCTTGATTGCGAAGTAAGCTTAGCACCACCAAGAGTAAGAGACAGCAGATGCATTTACAGGAAGGTGACAGAGAGGAGATGGAACTTGCTTGAGGTGCAGGAAGGAATTTGCCTGCACAAACACACAAGTGTACCCAACACAAAATCACTTTCCCACTCATATTAAATTACCACACAGTCTCACTGAGGAGCCAGCTCCCAGACTTATCAAACCACACCCCAAAGCTGCCTCACTTCTTGCTGCGTCATGCCCTCTTCTCCATCACAGCCAGTCTCCTCCAGCTCTGGTAGATTCTCAATTTCTCTGGGGTGGCTCCAGAGCCGAGGTCTGCCCAGCCACAGCACTGTGGCTTGGAAATTGTGCTGCAGCTCCTGTGCTTCCTTATCTTCTTCTCCGCGCAGTTGGTAAGTGCGCAACATGAGACCCTCTTTCTGGGTAACCAAGAACAGGTGAGATACACAGCTCGTTGTTCTGGTGCAGCTCTGGCCACCCTGACAGTTCTCATCTCTGCCAGTATCTGCCTTGGGATCTTCCAATTTCAGCATTTTTGCCTCTGGGGTTTCCAGCTCAGATGTTGTGCTGCCATCTTTCTTCTTCCTCAAAGAGGAGCTGTTTCCACTCCTAAGGCCTTTCTGGATTTGTCCATCAGCTGCATGGAGAACCTGAACATCCTCAAAGTAGAACTGCACATAGACACTGAAATGACAAATGGTGACAGTGAAACTCCCTGTTCCTGACACGTGGCTGTCCAAAACAAATGCTTATCTGGAAAAAGCACTTCTGGTGAGTGCAGGAAAGAGTGAAGTGGAGGGCAGCTCCCAGGCTGTATGTATTCTGAACAAAAAGATGGTGGCTTTGTTGCTGAGAAAGAGCTCATTTTATGCAAATAGCAAAGAACAGTTGCTTTGGCACTGAAATGCTATGTTGGTAAGAAGCCTTACCATAGTCCAAAATACTCATGAAACTGGAAAGTCATGATTTTACCTGCAGACTGAATAAAGGGATTCACCTCGTTTTTTTCTCTCTCACATGCTTCAGATTTTCCAGGTGTTCCCAAGAGGGAAAATCAGTCTTTAGGAATCTCTCCACTACCAGCTGGTAGATTTCCACCTGCAAGAGTGATCCTGCAAACACATCAGAGAAAAGAGCTGAGCTAAATAAAAAGAGAACATAAAACCAGTAAGGTCAATATCCTCATTTTAAAGTCACGAGGTCAGGCAGTGACAGTTCAGCACCTCCACACCATGTGTCTTCTTCCTTGTTTTGGAGCTGGAAGGCAGAAGAGCAAAAGCTCAGCACTCAAATACAGTTCAGTGGGACATACCTATGAGAGCTGTCTGGGCAAAGGGGCTACCATCCTTATGGGAGATCACACAGGGAAGCGCGCTGCTCTTGTCCTGCAGCTGGAGGGAACTACTCCTAGAGGAGACCCTCAGCACACCCAGAAGTATCTACAACAGAAAGGAAGCTGCAAAGAGCATCAAACAACTCCTGTCTTTGAAAGCCATAAATTAAAGTGTGTGTAGCAGCAGCTCAAATTCAGCCTGTTTTCAACACACCACAGTGAGAAAAGCAGTGTCATTCCCTACCAGGAGGAAGAGGCATGCACTGGACAGGGTGCTGGAAGGCATGGTAAGAACCAGGAGCTCTCGAGCCGCAGACAGGAAAGAGAACAAGGCACTTACCAGTTGGGGCTGGAAACTTTCTGCTGAGAATGTGCAGTAGGACCAGGCCAGTCTGCGATTCAGCTCCTGGGTGCCCATATGCTGTGCCTCCAAGGGGGAAAGCAACTGTGATGGACTGAAGCCTTCCCAGCTCTTCTGTTCTGCTACACGGTAAACCGCAGACAGAGATGGGGCCTGGCGTGGAGGGTTCAGAGTCAAATACTATGAACAAAAGAAAGAAAGAATGCATCAGCTGAGTTTCTTCCCATCAGACAAACAGGAAACAGCTCAAATAACATTTACTCACTTTCTGCAGGGGACAGTGGTGTATTTTTGCTAGAATTTCATTATAAATATCTCTTGCTTCCTCTCTGTCTGGCACCATAGCTTGCAGAAGGGGGACAAGGAACTTTTCAGCAGCTCCAGGGTTTCGATGCGTAGAGCTAAGCAGTCGACGGCGCCCAAAGAAACAAGAAAACCTGAAAAAAAGTTATGACCATTAAAAGCACAAGCAGTACTTGCGTTTTAGTGAGTCTTGCATCTAAGTCAGGGACACTTTCTGCTTGTTATGAGTGAATATGCTGTATAGGACAAGAACTAAAGAGATCACAAAAAACATGAAGTGATTAAAAAATAGAACATTTAAGGCCGATGCAGATTTATGCTGGGCAGACAAGGAACAGGAAAATACATAGCAATGGACAGACTGGCAAAATCTAAAAACTCAAATGCCAGAAAAACAAACGACATGAAGATGATCTCCCTCTAAATCACACAAATGGATCTCCAGGCATTTTGGCTAGGCTTTAATCCCATATGATTATTCATGTTAGGTCCACTTGACTTTCTTTCACAGGACGCAAAAAAATCACATGGCAGAAACAACCACAGACTACTCTTCCTCTTATTCCAATATTTTCCTCATGTAGAACTAATTTCAGAAGTTTAGCTTACTGCTTTTGAATGCCTAGAAATGATCACACTGCCAGCCAAAATATGACTTAATAACAGAAAGTGAACTTGAATGAAAAGAGAGAGCACTCACTGGAACAATTTTTAAGCAGTAGCAGGACTTTGCAATCACATTTAAAAAAAGTGAAAAAGATAATAAAACCTGAAATTTATAGCTAGCATAATTCCCAGGGCAAAACTGAAGCTGTTTAATTGGTAGCATAGTCAAAATTCCGCACTGCCAGTAACGCACAGGAACACTGAGCATTCTATAAACTGCTACTTGACTGAGACTAAAATGTATATATTTTAAAGTCCAAGGCAGCAGTTACAGTGATCAGCCATCATTGCTCCAGAACAAACACAAATCTTTTCACTAACACAAGCCAGAAGTAAACCCAGAAACTGGCCCACAGCTTGCAAACGGATTACAGTGTCAGGGAGAACAGGAAGCCATCTGGAAGACTCGGAGGTAAGCACGTGTGGGAAAATCTGCCAAGACAGAGACTCTCAAACAAATGATCACACTCCTGGCAACACTCAGAATATCTCAAAGTGATGCTGAGCAGCTGCTGCTGCTGCTTCAGTGCACAGTCAGGACACAAGATCCTTTACACCAGTTGTGATCTAGTTGAAGCACCAGTTTCCAGCTTCAGCCTCAGTGCCCATCTTGATCTGCCAAGCAAACCGCATTGGCAGGCACACACCCCCTACGGTGCTTCTGTATTTCAGGACAAAGCATTCCAGGCAGGATTATGTGAGTACAATGCTCTGAAGTGCTGCACCTTCCCAAGAGCTTTACCTCACCTGCACTTGAAAAATGCCCAAGATTTTCTCATAAGAGCAACTGCAAGGTAACAAGCAACTGGACATGATGTGAAGTCTGGATGAATGGCTTACTTAGGCCAATGAACCAGAACTGCTGCTTGTAGTATCCAAGGACAGTAATTTTGTGATCCTTTGGTCTAGAAGACACCCAGGTAACCTACAAAGCACATTTAGGCATAGCCTGACCTCAGAAGAATTGTCCTCACCTCTCCTCAAACATCTCCAGGAGGCTCACCAGCCAGAGGTACAGTGGCATTCCAAGATTGAAGCGGAAGAGCAGCTGTAAGAAGAGGTTTCCCGAAGAGGCCAGGGGCTGGTAGGGGGTGCTGAGCCTTGAAAAACTCTTCAGCACAACTGTGCTGCTCAGGCAAGCACCAAGTACAGTGAAAGGGAAGGACACCAGAGGCTTCTGCAGGAGGTGGACATCGATGAGCTGGGATACACAGACATAGAGTGTAAGAGAAGAGATAGCCAGTCTGCCATCACTCTCCAAAACTGTTACCCCACCTTAAATCCTTTCTCACTCTACTGGATTGTCGATAATCAGGCCTGAGGCACTGAGCACAGTTTAGGAAGGAATCAGATAATAATCATATCAACTCTCAAGACTAAGTCTGGGCAGTAAGATCTCCAATTTTGTTCCAGATACTTGCTGAAATAATTCCCATGCTCCTGTAGCCTTCTGCTGACCCACACACTCACAAGCCATCCCCAGGGCCTGAGCCTTTTCCACTGAATACTTCATGACCTTGCAAGTCTCAGCTTACCTCCACACACGCCCCCGGTCGGAGTCCCCGTGCGGAGTTCAGCAGTGGCTGGTAAGCAAGGCACAAGCAGACTTGGTTATCCAGTAAAAAGAGACCAGCTTGGACATTGAGTATTTTGGTGACAAATCCCTAAACAGAAAGCAAACAGAAAGCAAACAGGAGTGTAGAGAGTCCAAAAATGTAAGACTCACAGGCCTGAGCAGTAAGAAAATAATCTCATGACGAAAATAATGCTCCTTGCAGGCCAGGAGCTGAAACCCCAGTGCATGAGTGGGTGAAGGCTAAGCCTATGAATCCTTACCACATAGGAGATGATCTTGGACTCTTTGGTTGATCTCAGCCTCTCCTCTTCAGCCCCCAGCTCCAAGGAGCCACTGAGCTGCTCAGCAGTCTCAAGGGAAGACTGAGTGGATTCTCCTTGCCAAGCACTGTTCAGAGGCTGCTCCCTCACCTGCTCTGCACAGTAGGGCAGAAGGCAGGAAGAAACACTGGTGACGAACATCATTTGTCCAGATTTCTTCAGGCTGGACATACTCAAGCCTGTTATTGTGTACCTGTGACCCAGCTGGAAGACATGATGCCACAGCAGCTGGCTGGGTTTCTAGAGCAGAGAAACCAAAAGCAACATCAGCATCAACTTCAATGAAAAAAATTCTTCCTGACCCAAATAACCCCACCCAAAAAACCCTTTTCCACCCAGAGGATTGCCTCACACTCCGTATCTGCAAGACATTCAGGGACACTGCAACTGCATGAGGGAGAAGGACAGCATTTCTGCAGGGCACAGAACTTCTTACATACGAAGACTATTGTACACTGGGTACAATTAAAAAGATATCAATAGTAAAAGGAAGAATAAATCAAACTGAGAAATCAAGGGCAAGCTTCAAAGAATTAATCAACTAGCACATACACAGATCCAGACAGTGAATTTGTGAGCAAAATTCCAAGGACTTACCTGCACCAGCACAGGGACACAAACAGCTGAGGCAAAGCACTTCAGAAACAGAAAGAAGAATGTCTTGTGGTGAACACAAAGGAGAGGCCCGAGTCTGGTCAATTCTCCTGCTACAGTAAGCTTTGATCTTTTCTTACATGGAATCCTAGAGGGCAATTGAAGAGGCAAATGAAATCAGAGATGAAAGAACAGCTCAAAAGTAATCCAAAAGCAAAATAAGGAAATATGCAGCATGTACTTTCTGGGAATAACGGATCCAACAAAGTAATATGGTCAATCTCTCGGAGAGGTTTTTGGCTACAAAAATTGTACTTTAACTTTTCTCTACTAAATCCCTTTGACGTTTTCGTATTTGAAGATAGAAGGAACAGAAGAACAAATTCAGACACTCCATGACAACAGCCAGGTTATAAAATGCTTTACCACGAACAAGAAGCTAACTGTCGGTCTAAAGGAGAAGAAAAATGTCACAAGCAATTCTTCTGCAGAAAACAGAACTCGGATTTGTAGGTCCATGGAACACAACACTGTGGAAGCTCTAAGCCTATAAACAAGAGGCCTGAAAGCAACAAGGGAGCCTTTCTAACAAACTTGGCATAGAGTGAAAGAGCAGCAAAACTGAAAGCAGAGGAGAGGCAAGAGAGGTGATATTTCTTGATTCAATTCTGTTTGTTGTTTCAAACCTACATTTCAAAAGATTTTAAAAAAAGTAATTTCAAAAAAATTTATCTTCGTAATTTTCATTTCAGCTCCTACTGGACTTGAATATAACCATCCCACTTACTCTAAACAAAACCATTCTGGATTCCAAAACATCTAAGCAATTATCTAACTTTATGACTTTAAAAAAACCCTAACCAGTAGTAGACACACAGTAGTACCAGAACCTCACTAACATTTTTGTAGTAACATGGGAAATTGGCCATATATCAGTCAATAACAAAGGAGCTTTACGTTAAAAGCCTGAGAACATATACTGAAATATGTAAATAGTTTTCTTGTTTAGGAAGGTCCCCTGAGCTAAATCAAACACTTAAGCTTAAAATTACTTTCTTATGAGCATATAAACCCAATAAAAACAAAAGATAACTAAAAAGAAACTAAAGCAGCATGATTAGTGACATTTTATTGTAATTAAATTACACCAAGAATTCTCTACTCAAGAAGATTAAACATGATCTAGCATGACTTGAAATTATCAACTTAGTAAGATTTGCAATTCCATTGGCTCATTTCCACATACTGTAAACTAAAGCAGTTACTTCTACCAGTTGACATTTCACTGGCACTTTTATCTCAGTAATCTGGTAAGAACTTGACCAGTGGCACATAGTAACATCATAATACAATGCAGGATTACTTTCAATTATACTTTTAGTTCACTGGAGGTTCAAAAAAAAAAAAAAAAAGTTGCGCTAATCAAAAAAGTGAATTTGAGCCTCAATGACAGTTGAATCGACACTGTTCTAACATTCTTTCTATAATTTGAAATTACATCTAGAAATACTTAAAATCCATCTTATTTTTTCAAATTACAGAATAAAAACTTGCAATAAACTCCAGGGAAAAAGATGACTAAAGAAAAGTGGCTTTGTTGGATAACTCTTACTTCCACCACTCACTGCTATGCTTCCACATGTGGCAGAAACAGAATTTGTCTCTTTCTAAGCCAAGTGCTCTTCATGTTACCTGCCAAGCCAGAGCAACAGTGCTATCATGGAGCTGGGCACGGTAGGTGTTTACCTGGAGGTAAGCAGTGGCTCAGCTGACACTGGGGAGGTGACTGGAATGCTGCGAAGTACTTCCTTGGGGGCATTTACTGGCACTGGATCCACCAGGATCTCCAAGTACCCTGCTGCACTCTGGTCTGTCTGTGGTATATATGACCAGCTTGGGAAGACAAACAGTGACTCCAGCCACTCCAGTTCAAAGTGCAAGAGCTAAACCAAAAGATAACGAGATTGAAGCTTGAGATGAGTTTCAGTATGTTTTGTCAGCACTACTTACAATGTTCATTACTAATACACCCTTGCATGAGCATCACACTTGTCCTACTGCCGGGCTTCATCACTAAATGAGAGCAGTGTTTTCTGCCCACTCTCTTGCCTTGCATGGAGAACTTCTGTCCTTCCAGATGCAAATCTGCGACAGACTTGCTGAGGTCGACAGCTAGCACTTCCTGGGTTATAGTCACAACCTCACAGAAAGGTGATAATTAATTCACTGCAAGGCTTAGTTATTTTCAGACTATTTTTCTAGAATTCTTGCCTGCCTTCTCTGGCCCCTGTGTTTTCAGTTAGAAGTTCTTACCAATATAACTTTTTCCTAGACTTTGTCTCCTCGGAAAGCACAACTCATTGCTCTGTCATCACCACCGTAGGGGTTATTTGTTATCTCAACTCCACTTGCAATGACCTTCAGGAGGCTTTTAAGTCAACTGTCATACATGCTATTATTTCCTGAATGTATGTCATCAATGCATCACTGAACACCCAGAATAACTCTCCAGAAAGTTATTTCTGTTCCACTAGTTGGAATTCAGCAAAGAGGGAGGATGTCTCCCAGGCCACCTTGTAGTGTGGTGAATTTAACAGAACTGTACTGGCTGTCTCTTTTTTCCAGGCCTGTACATTCGATAGTTCTTCTCTTAGCAATGGCACATTTCACATGTTCTATTCTCTGCCCAGGATGTGAGCTTGCTGTTTTCCTGTCTGTTACAGAGACGTGTTTTTTCCTTCACTACATCCTGGCAGAACACCTGAAGCCCCTGGTGGTTTGTGACACTGCCCCAGAACTGGGAATAAACACAGAACCCGTCAGACCGAGGACATACCTCACATGGAATTATCCCAGTATTGTCCCTCACGTACAGGCAACCATCTACCAACTTCTCTTTGTTTTCTTGCCTTCCATCTGTTAAATAGCCAACCAGGATCAGGTAAGTCCTTGGCAAAGTGCTCTGCATGGGTAAAGCGCCTTGTCCTTGATGAGACCATTCCTTAAATTCATTAGTGCTCCAGCTCAGATGGCTGCAGCATGGTATGTGCTGCTGATGCTGTAGGTCAGAGATGGAGATGAAACTGGAAAAAACAAAGAAAAGAAAAGCAAGAATATAGCAGGATGTACGAAGAACTCAGTTTGCAGAGTACCCTAATATCAACAGTGAAAGAGCCAACACAAACTGTTCTCCAGCCAGTGATTTTGGTACTGGTTCCCAGAGAATTTTAGGTTGTGAAACTGGAGCTCTGTTCACAACACCCACCTGCTCAGCAGCACAGCATAATCAAATTCGAAGGGTGTGAATTTGAAGAGTTTCACTTGATTAGTCAGAGATCAAAAGTTCAAAGCAACAAACTAGTCCAGATGAGTGATGGGTCTGAATCAGCAATAAATAGTATTTAGATATAAAAAAAATAATCAGAAGACATAAATTTATGCATTTTCCACTTATGCTGTGCAGTTTGGAGGAAAATGAACAGGGGATTAGTTGAAAATTCCATTAGCTGAAACTGCTCCATCCTCAGAGACAGAGCACCACCAGGAATTATACTGGTGCCTATGACCCACAAAAACACAGTGCTGCTTGTGTTTTTGTCAAATGTGCTGAGTGCTTTTTGGGAGAAACCAGAACTACAGCAGGACACTGGCTCATGGTTATCACATTCAGAAGTAACCAGACTCTCTCCTCGTGCTCCAGAGCTTGGTGCTTAGCTGCGGATGTAGCACACTGCTCACAAACAGACCACTGGCCTCACAGGAGATAAATACCAAGTACCTTCAACTCTTTTTCATAGATTCTCCTGAATATAAACCAAACTCTGGTTTAAACGTCATAAAATACACAGGAAAAAATACGGCTTAAATGAGATCGGTTTAGCTGGAGTCAAAAATAAGACCATTTACATTTATCAACTATTAATTAAAGGTCACAAATTCCTAATCAATTCCAGTTGCACTCTTCTCCCAAAACTGGCCGTGCCAGAGATTTTAATTCTCCCACAAGCTGGAGCAAGAGAGAAACAGATCCGGACAAGCCAAACTTTCCAATATGGAAATCTCTCAAGAAGGTGCATGTTTTTCATGATGGTGAGCACCCAAAAGCCTTTCATCAACTGAAATATGGACCATGTTATCCTAGATTCCCCCTTTTTAAGAGCGCACACTCGAACGCTGAGCTCAGCCGGCCAACAGGTTCGGAGAGCGTGCCTAGGAACATCCCCCCGTGCGGGCCAGCAGGATCCAGCCGGGAATCCGCCGTGCAAACGCTGTACAGTGCGGCAGCTCGCTCTCGGCGAGATGCCCCACTTTGGTTACACGCTCTGCCCACCGCAGACAGGAGGATACGGTGCTTAATCACGCCGCAAGGGCGGCCGGGGGCGCGCCGAGGCCAAAGAAACGCGTGCGGCCACCCCTGTTCGACAACATCCCTCCCACAGCACGGGCACCGGAGCCACCCGCCCACCCCGTCCCCTCCTCTCCGCCTCGCTGTCACCTGTAGCCGAGCGGCAGCGTCCCGCCGCCTGCGCTCCGCAGGCACCGCAGCACCGCCTCCAGCGCCGCTGGCTCCAGCCCGTCCGGCCCCGGGAGCGCCTGGCG
>VZTF01000399.1:45790-67117 GCA_013397755.1 Cnemophilus loriae
GAGCAGGATAATGAGAAGTAAAATAAATCCTAAAAACACCTTCCCCCCCTTCCGTCCCTCCCGCCCTGCAGAGGCGCAGGGAGAGAGGGATTGGAGATTACGGTCAGTTCATCACACGTTGTTTCTGCCGCTGCTCAGGGAGAGAGAGGAGTACTTTCCCGGCTCCATCGGGTCCCTCTCATGGACTTCTCCAGTGGGAATCTTTACCACGGGCAACAGTTCTTCAGAGCTGCTCCAACATGACCCACTCTTCCACGGGGTGCAGTCCTTCAGGAACAGCCTGCTCCAGCGTGAGTCCCCCACAGGGTCACAAGTCCTACCAGAGAACCTACTCCAGCGGGGGCTCCTCTCTCCACGGGTCTGCAGGTGCCTGCATGGACCCTGTTTCAGCGTGGGTCTCCAGTGGGTTCACAGCCTCATCTCAGGCATCCACCTGCTCTGGTGTGGGTCTCTTCCACAGACTGCAGGTGTATTCTGCATCCCTATNACAAGTGGATCTCTGCATCCCCATTGACCTCCATGGGCTGCAGGGGGAATATCCTGCTTCACCATGGTCTTCATCGTGACTGCAGGGGAATCTCAGCTCTGGTGCCAAGAGCACCTTCTCCCCTTCCTTCTGCACTGACCTTGGTGCCTGCGAAGTTGTTCCTCTTACGTATTCTCACTCTGCTCTTCTCTGGCCACAATTATATCTGTGCAATAATTTTTTTTTCCCTTCTTAAATATGTTATCACAGAGGCATTGCCACCATTTCTGATAGGCTTGGGCTTGACCGGCAGTGTGTCCATCTTGGAGCCAGCTGGCAGTGGCTCTGCCAGACACGTGAGAAGCTTCTGGCAGCTTCTCACAGAAGGCACCCCGACAGTCCCCCCACTACCAAAACCTGGTTATGCAAACCCAGTACAGCTCTGCAGGCTGGGAGTAAAGCAGCTGGGCTGTCAGGCGAGCTGCAAGCCGCTGGTTGTGTGACAGGAGGGTGGGCTCAGCCCCTCTGGGCCTTAGCGCATAGCCACAGGACCTCAGGAAGCACTGGAGACCTGGCAGGCTGCAGGGAGGAGGCAGGGATGGAGGGAGGCCTGGACCTGGAGTTCTGGTGAAAGCTGGGAAGTGGATGTGCGTTGATGCGTTTGACATTGGTGTAAATGTCAAACGTGCAGTGGGCTGTGAGATGTCGCTCCCCGAGCTTGGGAGGAGTCAAATGTGAAGGTTCACTGGGGTTTTTCTGACATTTGTGTGGTTCTAGAGAAATGGGGCTTTTTTTGCCTTGTTTTTTTTTTGAAGGCTGAAGCTCCATGAAGATTGAAGGATGTGCCTTATCCACTCACATGACAGCAAGTGCTAAACCTGAAACAGCCCATTAAAAACATTATTTCCTTCTTCACAGAATGTGCGCCAGAATTTTCCCTTTAGGGGCTAATTTTGTATTGTCCTCATTTGAGGCAAGGAAATGAATGGGACAAAATCTTTTCCACCTCTATGCCCGGAGATGGCTGCGATCTGATAACAGATTATTCTGCTATTTCCTTCCCTCCTGGGACTTGCAGCTGGAAAGTCACAGCTGTTCCAAGCCAAAGTTTGGAAAAGTGCCCTCCTTGTTTTCTCCTGTGCACGTGCCGTCGTTGGCTTCCACACAGCAGATAAGCAACTCTGTTGTAGGAAAAGTCTGTGGAGGTGTTTGGATTTCTCCGCAGTAATTCAGGCAGTCCATGGAGTGATTTGTACCCATTTTGTACTGAAATGGGCAAATTCTTCCAAAACAATGCTTAGTAGCTTGATTTAATGTCTTTGACTGGAGTATAGAGACAACTGCAGAAAGCAGGGGGAAGTCTTAATGGGCAACAAAATTTAGCCACTTATTCCTAGCTGTATTTGTGTTTTTCAAACATGCTAAGAGGATATATTAAATGAAGCAGGGCTTACACAGAATGTCATGTTGGTTTTGCTTATATTTGCACTATCTGTACAGCTGGTTCATTGGAGCATACATGAAAATGTGTGTTTTAAATTAAAAACTACAGGATGGTCATATAGACTAAAAATGCTGATCGTGGCTGAAAAATGCCTTTCTTTAAAATTAAGGCAGTTAAGGTGCAAAAAGTCTTTTCCTTACAAGTACATGGTTAATTTTCACATGGAAAGTACAGCAGAAGGGTGAAACGCTCCTGCGTCAAGAACTTTTTAAGATTTCAGTGGACCTCCTCTGACTCCTTTCCCGTGTGTTTCCTAGCAGCTTTAGCCACTCGATGCACCATCCGTTGCTTTTCTTCAGCTTGTCCAGCTATGTTTTTAAGGAATGCTGCCGGCGCCGGTCCCCGCGCGGCGGAGGGCGGGCGGGGCTCGGCGCGGCTCCGGGCCGCCTCCCGCTCGCCGCTCTCTTTCCTGGTGCCGCTGCCAGGAAGTTGGAGACGGGGTAGTCACTCTCCGCGCTGCTCCGGCCGGCGCTGGATAGGGCTGGGGCGGCTTCCTCTGGCCGTGGGGGACCCTGCCACGGGGATGTAGCGGGCCGCGGAGCCATGCGCGGCCCGGCGCTGCCCCGCTCCTCGCTGGGGACGGTAAGTCACGGCGGGGACTTTGCCGCTCCCGACGGAGCGGGGCCGTGCGCCGGCGGGACACCGCCTCGCCCGGCGACAGCTCCGGTCCCGCGGATCTGCAGCCCACTGCGGGTCCGCAGAGCGGCGTCCGCCGTCGAGCTTTCGGGCCCGGGCTCTCTCTTTCGGGCCCGACCCTCGTGGCCGCCGTCGGGCTCCCCATCGCTGCCGGTCTGCGGACAGCCCTCTTTCTGCTCGCCCTCTCCGAGGGGCTGCGGCTCCCCTCTCGGCAGCCCCATGCCGGGGCGGGCAGCGGCGGGGGAGGGCTCGGGGAGTCTGCAGGAGGGCGAGGCGGGCGGTCGTCGTCGCACGGGAGGCTGGTGCCGGCGCCGGAGCGGCAGGAGCGGCGGTAGCGGGTCNCCGAGCCGCGCCATCCGCCGGATGCCCGCGGGGCAGCCGGGCAGCGGCACCGCCGTGCTCGCCGCCTCCCTCCCTCCGCTCCCCGCCCACCGCTGGGCACCGAGTTCGCCGACGCCGTTTCCGGGATTTATCCCTGGCTCAGGGAAAAGGCGTCTGGGCTTACATGAACGGCGGTGGATTCCCTGGAGCCCGCGGCGCGGCCGTTAACGCGCGGGGCGGTCCGGGCGCCGGGGCTCCCCGGGGGCACCGAGCCACCCGGGCCGGGATCGGAGCCGCCCGGGTTGGGATCGGAGCCGCCCGGACCGGGATCGGAGCCGCTCCGCTCCCGCCGCGGCTGTGCGGGGGCCGGGGACGAGCCGCCCCCGCTTTGCTGTGCAGCCGGCCGCACACAAATGCCACTCTGCGGGCGTTTAAACAAAGATCAGTGGGTTGTAGCTACGCCCCAAACCACGGGATTTGTATAAAAGCAATTTCAGCTTTGCCGGTAGATCTTCTTTAGTTTCCCCGGGCATCGTAGGGCGAGACTTTTAAACTGCCCGTTGTGATTTTGCGGGCGAAAAAGTTGTAAAAGAAATAGGAGAGTTTTATGAATAACCTGATTGCCAGATGTGAGTGGCTATCCCGTATCAGCAGATGTGTGATAAAGCTGGGACAGTGGGGTGGCGTCACTCAGCATCTTGACATGGCTATAAATTCTGCTATAGAGGTTACAAAGTCAAACTGTTTGTCCCTAAATACCTGAGCATCCTCGTAATACACACTTGCACGTGGCTGCACTGGACTTGTAATGTTACCTTAGTTGTTAATTTGCGGTCAGAAAGTTGCAACATGTGACTCAAAGTTACCTTCTTCCAGAAGGGTTTGGGTTTGTTTTGGGAGGTTTTTTTACCACTTGAAAGGTTTAGAAACCCGGTAATAGACTTAAATCTAGCAGTGGCAGGACAACACAACTAAAACTGAGGAGTAGGAGCACCTTGACTCTAGCTGTGGATCACTTACCATCTTGGGACTTAGGTAGGATACATGAACCGTTCACTTATGGATAAATTTCAAAGCAGTTAGCAAACCTGAAAAGTGTATTTCTGGCTTAAGAATAGATGTGCACACATTTTGGTGTAAATTCAATACTATATGTAATATTATTCATTCTGTTGGCAAAAAAAGAGAAAAACCTATTGGATTCCCCAAATTCAGTATAGTATCTTCAGTTAAATAAGATACTGGAGGAAGTGTCTTTCAGTGGATTTCTTTTTGAAGATGTTTTCCCCCTCCTATTTACATGTCATTTCAAGTTCTCAATAACACTGTACTCCCTACAGATAATGTTTATCTTTTCAATAAAATCATATTCTTTTTTTTTTTTTTCCCCAGAGTTACAGGTCTCACTCTGTTGCATGCCCTTCCATCTGTCATTTACTTTGCATATCATCCTGTTTGCCCTCATAGCGTTTCTTGGTCCCCTGATGCCTCCCTTCTACTCTTCTGATTCTTGTATGTTTCCTGTGATTCTTCAAAATTTCCTGTAGCCTGTTTCCATGCATTCACTCTTTCTGCCTGTCCTTAAACTCATTTTCAGGTTGTCTGTGTTTTCCCCATGCACTCCTAACTTTTACAGTGGACAAAATAGCATCTGTCTTCACTGAGGCCAGTGTGTTTTCTGTCTTGTTAAAAGAAAAAAATCTGTATAGAATGGAAGTTTCATTTATTAAAGAAAGTTCAGTTTTATGAAGGAAAAAGACAAAATAGCCATAAGGATACTTTTGGCCCTGATTTCTTTTCAAAGTAAACGGAGAAACTGCCATTTTGAAGTTAGAAGCTACCTTTCAGAAAAATTGAAAACCAGGCCACCAAGTGCATTGTAAGAAAGAACTGTTGGGCCACCAGCCTGTTTCCAGTAGTGACCAGCCACAGGTGTCTGCCAAGGGTTTTGGAGCAGGGCAAGTGTACAGCATCGAAAAATAAGAATACTTTCCTAGCTTCCAGTGGTCTGGGACTGTAGGAATTTCCAAGTTGAAATGGCATCTTCATATTTTGGATCCCTGACCGTGTTTTTTTTTCCTTCTGCTGATGGATGTGGTGCTCAGTTTTGGAACCAGGGCAGGTTTCTGGCAGAGCCAGCACTCTCTCAGGGAGTCCCACACCTCAGCTACGTGTTGGCTACAAAAGTACCTCACTGTATTTGTTTTGAACCTGTCTCCTGCTTGTCTTACGTGATGCCTCTTAGTTCTCGTTTTGGAGGAGACAGAGAACAATCATCACAGTTCACCTTCTCTTTGGCATTCATGACTTTGAGCCTGCTACAGTATCCTTCGCTCAGGTTTCTCTTCTATGGACCAGTGCTTTTCATCATTCCCTTTGTGGCAGCCAGTCTGTACCAACGATGGTCCTTTTTACTTTTCTTTGTATTATATCTGCGTTAATTTATATTCATAAGATTGGGGACCAGAACTACAGTCCAGATTCAATCCTTTATATATTGTCATAATAACAATCTTGGTTTTGTTCTCCAATCCTTTCCCTAATAATTCATAGCATTTGATTGCATTTCCGATTGTTTTCTCCAATCAGATTAATTGAACTTTTACTGCTTATTAATCTAATTTTAACTTCTATTTTTAGAACTAACTACTTCTAGCCAAATGAAGCATTTATATTAAGGTTTGTGCTAAGTACAATTATGTGGTAATTTTTATTCTCACAAGTAACCAGTACTGTCAGTTTGGATGACTTTCCCTTTTCATTAAGTAATCCATTTTCTGCATTAGCAGTATTATTTGTGGTAAACCCAGTGTTGTCATTTTGTTCTTTCTTGCCCATTTTCTTTAGTCATCACAAAGAGGCTTTGTTTGTATTTGGGGCAGATGCCATGTGTTCTCTTTCGCAATCCCTAGACAGCTGAGTGCTTCCTTTGCTAACACATATCTTTGGGTTATGATCTTAGGAACCTGACAGTGGAAAGCACATCTCAAAGCGATGTCACTACATTTCTCTATTAAAACAAACACAAATATATCTGTTCCAATGAGCAGGACTCCGCATTTGCCAATTACCTGACGTAAAAATTCACCTAGTAAGTCACTGACAAGGGACATGAGCCGGTCCGTGGCACAGCGTGGGCAGGGACCAAGGGCTCATGCCCAGCTGAGAATCATTTCAGGATGGAAACGTAAGGACCCCACTGAGCCTTCCCATGGCTCCTGCTCCATCAGCGCTCTGATGTGAGGCTGTACAGCAGCGCAGTTGAACTCATCTCTGAACACAGGCAAGCAAAGTACTGGGGTGTCGAGGGTGAGTGAACGTGGCACTCTCACACAGTGTTCACCGCAGTGTCCTCTGAGGGAAAACTTCCAAAGACATTTTCTTATGGTTGTGATGACCTACTGACTTCTCCATTATTTCCTAATATCTACTAATATGAAATAAAGCCTTCTAACTTTATATACTTCATGATATTTGATGATGTGAAGTCCACAATCTTTATAGAGAATCACAGTTTTCTTGGTTTTTAAGTTAAGATTTCTAAGGCCTTTCTTCATTGCATCAAAGCTATTATTAGTCTCCTGATTTTAGACAAGGCCTGAAATACAGCATTCTTTCATCTGATCTTCATAAAATGGAGGATTATTTATAATAGTAGTTCTGGTAGCTTTCTTTTGACCTTTCCAGATTTTAGTGAGCAATGACAAAAGCTTCCTCTAAATGTTGCTTTAATGCACATTTCTCAATGTGTAAAGCAGAAGTTCTTGTTTCCCTTTCATCTTTTTATAGCAAACTAAAACAAATGCAGACCTCAAAGGGCTTTTAGAAATGGCTGAACCAGACAAAGAACGTAAGGGTAATCCTGCACCCTTATTTCTTTGGTAGCTTATTAGTCTGAGCAAGATATTGGTTTTCATCCAAGCTGACTAATTTTTTATTACTCATTAAAAAGGCTAACAGATGACTAATATATAGAATACTTGTGCATTGGGTGTGTATCATGCTGGATTCTTAAGCCAAGGTAACTTTCTACTGCGAAATATTTTGAGACACTCTAATGACTCCTAATGCCTCTTATTTGCAGGTAGTTAATTTGTTTAAAAATGGAATTTGCAAAATGGAAGTATTTTTTGAGAGAAGCAGTTGATTAAGTTATTACAATGGAATCTTTGTGCAACTTGGTCCCTGAGGATTCAGGATGACAAATTAAATATATTTATGTGAATAAAATATTTATTTCATTGGTGGTCATAATGCTGAGACTAAAAGACTTCGTTCACAATTATTTACAACACAATATAGATAGTTATAACTACTAGTGTAGTGTACTGTTTCTTCAAGCACTATTGAAGCGACAGTGTTAAAGACAGCAAAATGACCTGCGTGTCACTGTACCTGCTCCCTCCACCCTTCTCCCTGCAGGCAAGGAGCCTGGCAGGTCGCAGCAGGGCTGCAGCCATTCATGCTGAGTAATTTGGTATTTCCCAGCCTTGTGAGGTGATAATATGGGACAGCCCTGATATGCTGCACTTCCCTGTGCAGTCCCTCTGTTTCAGGTACTGTGCTTCATGTCTCCTTGTCCTGAGAGCACTGCTCTCAAATGTCCCTTATTTCCACCCTCCCACCCATCTTTCTGTCATCTTGCTGTGTTCTTCACTTTTATCTTTGCCTTTCCTTTCTTCCTTTGCCTTACTCTGGGGGGATATCACCTCACTTGCAGTTCTCTGTGCATGGCCTGGTGAGGCAGAAGCAGCAGCAAGAGTGTAGATTATAGTGGTGGCAGTAATTCAAGAATATTCGAGTGTGAAAATTGTGGAAAGGCTCCTAACTCCTGTCTCAGCTGTCAGAACTTTGCATAGAAGAGCTTTTGGGCTTGTGCTGTGCCTTTTTTCAATGTAGGTGAAGTGCTAGGCAGTAAGTGCTGGCGTGAGATACAGGAAGGAATTAGGGTTGCCTTACTTGTGAGGAGGATGTGTGGGGAACACGGGCGTCACCCAGAGGGGTGGAATGTTTTAAGGAAACAGCATTCTGCCATATTTTGGTTATTCCTGCAACAGTTTCAGAAGTAAACCCTAGAGCTTCTGCTGACTCTGTTTTCCGTGGGTAGTCCCTACTCACTGAAATATGCATCAGTGGTGTGCATCACGTGTGGTTTGAATTATCACTTGGCTTAGGTAATACACATTGTCCACTTTTCTATGAAGTTGCTTAGTGGGTACTGGCTTTTTATCCTAGCAAGTGGAGTGTGTTGTACATCTAACAATGGAAAATCAGCTTATTTCACTTGCAGAAGACCTCTAAACTTTGCCTTGGCAAGCTCTTATCAACGACTGGAGGCTTCAGTGCTTGGTAAATGGAGCCAAATCTGGCTGGCAACTGATCACCAGCGATGTTCCTCGGGGCTCAATTCTCGGGCCAGTTCTGTTCAATGTATTTATTGTAGATAAATTGGAGAACTGAGCAATGATTACTGGAATGAAACTGAACAAGTCCAAATGCTGGATCCTGCACCTGGGGACAGAGTTACCGCTGGGCACAAATATAAACTGTGAGGGGAGTGTTGGAGAGCGCCGTGCAGGGAGGGCCCTGGGGGTGCTGGTGGGCAGCAGCTCAGTGAGAGTCAGCAGGGTGTGCCTGGGCAGCCCAGAGGGCAAAATCCGTGTCCTGGGGGGCATCAAACACGGCAGCACAGCCAGTCAGAACGGGGGATCATCTGCTGTGCTCAGCATTGGTGTGGCCTCACTCGGCGTGCTGGGAGCAGTTCTGGGCCTCACAATTTAAGGATTTGAAGGTCCTGTAATGTGTCCAGAGGAGGGAAACTGCTAAAGAAATTTTTGGAATCAGGCTCTCATCTCCATCAGACAGATTTATTGGTAGAAATCAACTGTGTTACATGGTAGCTTAAGACAGGTGCCTCAAAAGAGAGACCCCCAACAAAGAAATCCCTGGGCAATTATACCCTTATGATCTAAACTCCCTATCCCTCAAGCGACAGTCTGGATCAAAAGGATTGTTATATGGGGTCTTCTCACTCTTCACTGGGTCACTGTTTCACTGCCAAGTGGTTGCCATGTGGTCACCTTCACATCCTCTTAGGTTGGTTTCGCTGGGGAGATTGGTCAGTTCTGTAGTCCATGCTGTAATATGGTTCTTACAGTCCATATACCATGAGTTACGGGCTGTCCACTCTAGCTATTAATTTTTAAGTACTATTTAAGCTACAGCTTTGTCTATTCTATTATATTCAGATTTTTATCTTCAAGTTTCATCTGTCTTTGTCTTACTCTACACAGCTACATGGTTCAGACAAAGTTCAGCTTGCAACCTAACAATTCTAGCTACTTATGCCAAACAATCACTTAGCTACTTTCAAATAAAACAAAATTTTCAACAGCAGCAAAGCTGGTGGGAGGGCTGGCAAGCCCTGTGCCTCGCAGGATCCATGTCGTGTGAGCAGCTGTTGAGGACTCTGGGCTTGTGTAGTTTGGAAAGATGAAGGCTGAGGGGTGACCTCATCGCTCTCTACAGCTCCATGAAGGGGGGAAGGGGAGAAGGAGGTGCTGATTCCTTCTCCCTGAGATCCAGTGTTAGCACACATGGCAATAGTTCAAAGCTGCACCAGGAGAGGTTCAGACTGGACACTAGAAAGCATTTTTTCACTGAGAGGGTGGTCAGACACTGGACCAAGCTTCCTAGAGAGGTGGTCAATGGCCCAAGCCACAAGTGTTTAAGAGGCATTTAAGAATGCCCTTAACAACAGGCTTTAACTTCCGGTCAGCCCTGAAGTGGTCAGGCAGTTGGACCAGGTGATCATTGTAGGTGCCTTCCAACTGAAACAGAACAGACTATTCTGCTTTCATGTATTATCTGAATTTGATGAAGTTGTTCGTTGGTATAAATCAGTGTATTGCTGAATGGCTTGGGGAGCTGCTTAAGATGGTGGTGGGTTTTTTTTTTCCCCTCATGTTGGATGATTTTCCTGGATGGCCGAGTCATTGGCGTGTGAGTCACTTGTGGCCTGGGACTGTTCCTCAGATAATGATCTGTAATGTGTTAACTCTGAAAGACATGCTTTCACTTAATCTGAAAAACTGAAAACACTTCTAGGTTTTTTTTTTGCTTTGAAGGTGTATCTGACCCATTTTCTCTGTATTTTTGGCTTAGTCTTTGATGCTTTCATCTTCTTTATATTGTTGACTTGTGTGACTTACGGGCTGACTGTTTATTTTCTCATGTCAGGGGATTAATCACTAGCTAGGGAATCAGGATGATTTTATTGTTACTGTGTCAGACCATCTGTGTGGAGGATCTTTTATCCATTTTCCTGCAAGCAATAAATCTTGTAATGTCAGCGGCTGAAACATTTTTTAGTTTCATTGAGGAGTTATTGGAGTGCTTACAGTTATTCTGTGGTCAACTAATTAAGTCTGAAATGATAGCTATTTAAATATGTGGTTCTCTTTATTCCTGTTCACCATTTTAGCATCTGGTCTATTGAATATGTCAGAGCTCTCTGAAAAAGATGTTTTAGCTTTGTCAGAATTGCAAACTCCATCCTTCTTTAGGTTTTAAGTTGCTTTTATGTATGTACCTTTTTCCCCAAGGCTTTAATTCTGAAAGAGAAACGGTACAGTGTGGGGCTGTCATAGCCATCTCATTCTGTGTATCTTCTGTTAAGCTTGCTACCACAAAATTGGTATCAGCACTGTGGTTTACCCTTATTGGTTTACTTTGCTTTTGCTATAACTCTCCTAGCTGAAAAAGCAGAAAAAAAAAGCAACTCTGAAGCTGTGCCTGTACTGCTGGGCATCCTACCACTTCCAAAAAAAACAAGCTGGGAAAACATTACAGTTAAAGGGAAGGTAGTGTGGTAAAACTTTGTGTGAGATTATATTGGCAGGGTGGTGTTTATTTGCAAAAAAAATTAGTTGCTTTTCATCATTCACATGATCTGATGCATAGAGTACATTGGTACATCTGTAACATACTCAGAAGCATCAACACGTGGATGTCCACATGGTGTGGCCAGGATCACTTGTGTGCAAAGAGGATGACAAGGGATGCAGGTTGTCAAGTCTTCATGGTGCTGCTGGACTTCTTCATGGTACTGTAAACTAGTTTTTGGACAAATCTTTCATACTCTTCAGGAGTCATCAGTTGGTATGGGATGGGTTTTGCCGTAGAAACTTGCTGACTTCGGGTTTCATAAATCTTGGGCCAAGTTTTTACCTGGTTTTGTTTTGTTGGAGTTTTTTTTAACCTTTCTGTTGTTGTATGTTTTTTCCTTGTCTGAATGTTTGAAATGCATGCCCAAGGTCTGTTTTTCTATTGGGCCAACAGGCAAAGGAGTTGTGCTTGTGATACGCTGCAATCTTGTTACCATCCTTCTGTTACAGGATCTTTTGCTGATGAGTCATTTATGCTGTGGTCTTACCAGAGCGGAGACCTTTTGGCCATTACATAAACAGTATATTTCTCAATTTCACTGCTGGGAATAGTGTCCTGCAAACAGTATCCAGGGAATGGCATCCTTCATTATTGGTACAGGCTGTTCTTTTAACCCTTTGCTCATGTGTATGTGGGTGTACAAAGTCATTCTCTTACAGTCATATGGCAGTCATGCCAATCTTAATATTTCTGTTAAGATTGGCATGACAACTGTAACTTTCAAGTGGAAAAATAGAAATCAAATCTTAATGGAATTAAAAAAAGAAGAAACTGCACATTTTTGTGTCGAACTGTACGGGCTGATTGTTAATAGCTGCAGTTTAAGAGGAAGAATGTACATTTGACACGGGGAGAAGTTAAAAACCTAACTTTCCCACGTTTCTAGGTCTGGCTTGTTCAGGAGGCGTTTTGGAAGATTTCCTGTATGTTGCAGGCAGTGAGATCCTCCTTTGCCGTCTTATTCCAAATTTCCCATAGTGTGTATTTATTCAGTGGAACTGCAAGTACTGGATGCATTCTTCTCTGTGGAACTGTTTCTACACGGATGGCCTTACTGCTGTCCTTAATAAACACATTTCTTTGCTCTTGTGTAACTTTTATGCAAGCTGCAGCATTTTCAAGGCATTCCATGTATAAACTGCACATCCTGAAAAATACTTGTTTTATACACAACCAGTTTGCCATAGAGGCCATTGAACGGCATATTAATATCACAGATGGCAGGCATCAGTTTGTTGGGGTTTATTTTTTGTAAATCATCCCCCCACACACATTTGTCAGGGGAGGGTCCCAGTACCAGAATTATCCAAGTAAACTGAACTCATTGTTATGATATGATTTAATTCTAAATGCTGAAGTCAGAGGTGCAGTCTGCAAGGGGATATAATGTTTTCTCACCTTGTTTCTCTCCTCTCCCTCCCTCCCTCTCTATTTACAGGTTATTCTAATATTCGTCTGCGTGTTGACAAAGGAATCTGTAGAAATTACTCCAGTGCCATATAGACTGCAAGTCCGTCGGGTAGCTTTGGATGGAAGAGACCCCTCTAACCCTTTGAGGAGAGAAAAGAAACAGATGCACTGTCAACTGGGACAATACCTACACCCCAGAAAGACCCACTGCTGCATGAGGTGTCATGCAGGTACACAAAATAAATACAGTAGTAGTGACTTTCCCCTTGGAGGCATTTCCCTGTACTGCACTCTCAAACACTCTTCCTACAGCTAATCAGCTGT
This sequence comes from Cnemophilus loriae, assembly GCA_013397755.1. NCBI lineage: Eukaryota > Metazoa > Chordata > Aves > Passeriformes > Corvidae > Cnemophilus > Cnemophilus loriae. Next base: position 58,399 of record VZTF01000399.1, read on the forward strand.
CCCTTTGCTCGGTACCTATCCCTACCTAGGTAAATTATTATTCCTTTTATTTATTCTTATTCCTTTTCTCCTCTAATGGGCTGTCAGTGTCATTCACACTGGTGAGAGGAAGCATACTTGGTCCTTACACCATTAGCTCCAGGGTTTCTTTGAGGAACCAGTGACTCCTGTCCTCCCTAAGACAATATACTTGCCTTCCTCAGAGCTCTGATAAGTGATTTTCTTGCAGGTACCTACAAGGCAAAAGACTGTGATGGGCCTGAGCAGGCAACTGCCTGTCTTCCGTGTGCTGATGGCACGTTCACAGCTGTTGATAACACCATGTCTAAATGCTTCCGGTGCACACGCTGCCGTACAGGTGAGTTACTGTCAGATCTGCAGGATCAGAGGAAAATGGTGGTGGATGGGGGCTGGGGGGGATGGCAAGGTGAGTGAGGAAGCTTGGAAAAGTAAGCAATTGAATGGGTAAGACTGTGTATGGGGATGGATTGGGGACAGCAGGAATAAGGGTTACCAAATTAGTAGAGTATGAGATACAGTTTACAGGCCTTTTTGGCCTTTTTCTGTGAAAATGAGGGGATAACAATACCTATCATCACAACAGTGCTCTCAGCTGAAGGTGAAGGAAGAGGTTGGAGTAATCATTTCTTCTTTCTTTCCTCAGAACTCCAGCAGATAGTAGAATCCCCCTGCACCCCACAGCAGGATACTGTATGTGGCTGTCAGAAGAATCAGTATCAGATTGATTCCAAGTCTGAATTCTTCCGGTGTAGGAACTGCAGCTCGTGTGCCAATGGGATTATTGCCAGCTGTGAGTATGGCATGGATATGACTCCAGTACAGATGTACTGTAGTAGGGTAGACTTTCTGATATGCTGCAGTGCCTTGCACTGAAAGGATGGTAGTTTTAGAATAACTCTGGGGTTTGTCTGCCCTCTTTTCCCAGAAAGACTGCTATTTTTTGCCTGTTCTGGCATCAATCTCTGTTTCCTATCATAGCTGCTTTCTTTTGTCCTTGACCGGTTTCTTGGTTTTGGCTGTTGTGAGGAGCTACTTTCTACTTAATTTTGGTGCCTCTGCCTTGCCTGTCCTGAAGCAAGGTCTTTCTTCATGCTCTAGAGCAGGTTTCCCCTTGCCTTCCTTGTTTGTCTTTCTCCTGATGCTCACTGCATGTCCTTTACCAACTGCTGGAAGCACTTGGAGTACAATGGATGAAAATACCTCTGGTTGCAGTGCTCAGCAGAACTGCTTGTCAGTCAGTTGCTCAACCACCACAGTGTTCTGTGCAGTGTTTTTAAGTAAAGAACTGCTAGTAATGCTGAACTATACCCAGTGGCATTGGGCATTACCTTGGGATAATGCTGGTGTCTGGGAGAAGTACCCTTGTTAGCTGTCCCAAGGCGCCTCATCTCCAGTCAGGAATCACCTTAAAGCAACACTGCTGTCTGTAGTCTAATTCTTTCCACGTCCCTTAAATGTCTTCTTTTCACGTCCTCTACTGTGGCGACTGAGAAAGCACAAGTCAATATTGGATGCAATACTAACTATTTCCTTGATTAGCTCTTTTATAAGGTTGCATAGGCGGATCCGACTGTGCAGCCAAACAAGATACCACACATCCATGCCCATTCACACGCCGACTGATCTTCCAAGTTGTCACTTACATACACTCCTTAGTGGCCATCTTCCAGCCCAAGGACACACACTCCCCTCTGAACATCTTGTTCAGCTGGTCGTGATCTGTACAAAAGATACAATTATAATTAATTTAGTCATTGTTCTTTAATCATCCAGCAGGCCCGTGCTTCCAGTCCAGCTGCTCCCAAACCCTACCTTGTCTTAAAGGTTCTCTCTTCTTTGCAAACTATGCTACTCTTGATCCCTTTCCCATCTCTTACCCTGCCTAGTGTGAGGTTTGCTGTTTCACTGGTGAATGTGTTCCCCCTGGTGCTCAATCATCTTGTCACAGTTTCCACACTTAAACCTCTCCTCAAGGGTTATCATTGCACACTGTCCTTGACCAGCTTCCTTCCCTCTTGGCTGATGTAGAACTGTTTTATTCCCGTCTCTCACTCGCCACAGAATGCATGCTCCTTGTTCTAGGATGTTTTCCCCTCCTCTCATGCAATTTCATGTCCTTCCATCACTGTTCTTGCCTGCTCCTCCCCACACCTGTTTTACTCAGGCTCTCTCCTGTGACTTGCTTAGAAGCGTTAGTTCTTTCACTTCTTACCCCTTCCACTCACAACATCAGAATAGTGCTTAAGTGTCCCATGGCTTGAAGTGATTTCTCCCTACCCTGAACTGACTTCCTCACCAGTCCCAGCTGCTCAAGGACCACTTCTCCCTCATCTTGACTAATGTGGTTTCCCCTTCCTGTCATGCTTGAACTTGAGTGACTTTTCCTGCTTTTTGCGCATTAGACTAATTTCAGCTGCACTGTAATTATAGTCCCTTTCCAAGCCTCTACAGAGGTGCCCACCTACAGGACAGTGGCACTCTTATTTTTATTACTTTTATCCTCCCCCAACTCTGTTTCTATACGTAGACCAAATCCTTTTTATCTTCTTCAGTTTTCCAGGCTTAAAAAAGGATAACCTCTCATCCATCTTGGAGTGGATTTTTTTTCCTTTTGTTTTCTTCCCTGTCCAGATTATGGCAAGAGTTTCTGGGTTTTTTTTCTACAGGTTCAAAGAACAGAGATGCAATTTGCAGGTGTGAGCCTCAATTCTTCCTGTCACGTAGTAATATTTGCAAGCCTTGCAGCAGGTGAGCTTTTTTACTCTGTATGGCCCACCACTGAGTAGGGGGGACAGTACAAGCTCCACAGGGGGAGGAAATTCTTCTCATGACTTTTTCTATCTGGACATAACTTTACAACTTTCTAATTGCCTGTCTGGGGCAATTAGGTCTTCACCTCTGCCACCCCCAGTCTCCTCTGTGTAGGCATCATCCCACTAAGGACCCAAAGTCACTAGTCACACTGCATTGCTCTGCTTTGCAGGCTCATCTTGACTTGTCTGTTAATTAGGATGGTTGCAAATGGCTAGAGTTTCATTGCACGTGTGCTCACCTCTCTGATTCGCTCTTTCAGCTGCACTGGAGAAGACTGCTTGCAGTGTCCTACCCCAGTGACTACCTCACCGACTTCATCTGGGCTCAGTGAGTATTCAGGGGACTGAAGGGCAGTGGAATCTTTTCATTGTGGGGTGTTGTTCTGTTAATGCCTTTTGTAAAGGGTTATATTTTCCACTTTGTCAAACCATTATCCTTTTTCTCCCTATCATTTGCAAATCTTCACTTGCTGTTCTTCCTCTAGCACTTACCTCCTCCTTTCTTAGTCACTCATGCATTTGCTCTCTTCCTTTTATCCAGATGGCAACCTTGTGCTTGGCATCCTTGTTGCAATATTTGGAGTTATCTCTATCCTCTGTGTTGCACATAAAGTAGGGAAGCTGGTCCAGAAAAATAGGATAGTGTCATCTTTCTACTCCTGTGGTGAGTACAGCAGCATATGCAGTGATATTGACTGGGATAGACACTGTTCTCTGTGTGTTTTTGTGTGTGCATACGTGTGAGGGAAAAAGTGGGATCCCCTTACTCTACTCTGCTGCAAGGCCAGAGTAGCACAAGAACTAAGTAGCCAAGGCTCTTGTTACAGTTCTGCATCCGGGCCCATAGGTGTGACTGGAAGTGCACGTGAGCTTATTTCTGGGACATGCATTTTGCTATAAAACATTTTTGAGGGCAGGATTGTGAATAGCTGCTTTCTTGTCTTCTCTGGGATAAGAGGAAGTGAAAATAATTTCTGCTTTCTCTTTTTTCTTTCTTTCTTTGAAGTTTCTTTGCCACAGACAACCAAGGAGCCAGTATCAGAGGTGAGCAAGGTGATGGGTATAAGAGCTGACCTTCCACTTTCAAATATGTTAGCCTGGAATCCAGAGTGGTATTTTTCCCCATGGGCTGTTTTCAGGCCTTGTATTTTCAAGTGAGCTGAGTAATAGGGCTGTTTAACTCAGAAGTCTTTTCCTGTAAAGGGTGGAGCCAGTAATATTTTACTTCCCCTCTTCAGGAGGATGCTTTTCAAACTCGTGGCTTTTTGCTTTTTTTTTTTTTGTCTGGATGCATTTTGTTCAGATAGTTGGTCCTTAATCCTCTTTTATCTCTGTGTACCCCAAGCTTGGAGCATTTAATTAATTTTACTTCACTTCAGATCTTGATTCCACAAGCCTCTCAGTGATGCTCCACAGTGTTCTCTCAGGTCCAAGGTAACTCTGCAAATAAGAGGGCCCAGGCAGCAGCTGAGGTGGGGTTTCCACAGCTTTACAGAGGCAGCTGATGGGAAAGGTGACCTGTGGAGCTTCTAGAATGGTGATGATTTTGGGCCCCACCCTTACTCGATTTTTAAAGAAATACTTTTTTCCAGACTACTGTTTTATGGTGCCAAAAGAAAGTTAAACTCCTTGGGTTCTGCTGGAAAGAAATGTTTGGTGCCTTCTGCTGAAACAAGGCATGTAGGAAGAATTAAAATCTCAGCACCCACTCCCCACCTATCTTGGATAAATTTTAGCATATAGAGCTAGTGGTTACTTGCAGGAGACAGGTGCTGCTGTGGCTGATTCTGAACTATGTCATGTGTCTTGCAGGCTGAGGGACAAAGAAATGCAATTTCCATCCTTCTTCCTGAGCCCCAAAAGGAAACAGAATTGCTAGTAAATGCAACCCCATCTGCACCTCTGCCACAAAGTTCACATGAGTTACCAGACTGTGTCAGACCTGCCAGGAAGACACAGCTTCCAGACAGTAAGTGAAACTCCTCCATCCTTCTCTCCTTCCCCAGTCAAACGAGAACCTAATTATACAGCTGCAGCTACGAGTATGCTGAACAGACCTTATCCAGTGTACATGACCTGTATGTGTACCTCATGCACGGCACAGGACAAAGGCAGAAGCATGCCCAGAGCCTGTGAGGCTGTATATGCTAAATATCTGTGCAAGGCCTTTCTGTTGTCCCTTTTCCCTACCAGCAAAATGGATTGTCATATGTGTTGACATGCTGTCAGTCTTAATGCCTCTGGGGTAGTGACCCAGAATAATTTCAATAATTCATTCTTTTTCAAGAATGTATGGCAGCAAGGCCCTAAGCATGTGTGCTTGACTTTGCTTATAACCTTATACAAGAGCATATGGAAACGTTCCCATTACATTTGAGGGATAAGAGCAAGTCTGGACATCACACGAGTCTGTGTGATTACTCTGGAGAAGTGGAGAAGACCTGAACAAGAGGGGGCAATTCAAGTTCCCAAGGCACTATCCAGCCCTGATTACTCTCCCTGAGGTCGCAGAATCTTGGTTCTCACGGTTTTCCCTCTCTTTTCACAGACCCTGCTATTCTGTACACTGTGGTGGATCACGTGCCGCCGTCTCGGTGGAAGGAGTTCGTGCGGCGCCTGGGCCTCAGTGACTACGACCTGGAGCGGATTGAGCTGGAGCACCGGCGCTTGCGAGATGCCCAGTATGAAATGCTCAGGCTGTGGAAACTGCAGATGGGCCATACCGCCACTGTGGAGCGCATCAGCCGTGTTCTCAACCAGATGGAGCTCAGTGGCTGCAGTGACACTGTTCAAGACGCTTTGCTAAACCAGAACTCTCCTCAACCTCGCAGCCTCCACAACCATCTTTAATCTATTTCTGCTTTAGCTGCCTTTGACTATTAAGAGGGGATCATAGCTCTCTTCCTTTCCCCATATCTCCCCACCTTTGTAACACTCATCAGCTGGTTTTGTTGGGAGACAGCAGCAGATTATGCTGGAGGAAGGCTGTGGTTTGCTTCTTAACCACCATGTAGTTCAACACCTTTAAGCCATGGCAGACCTCTGCAACACCTCCTTTCCCAAGGAGGGAAAGCACCTCATAAAGGAAGTGGTGTGTGGACTCCGACCAAGATGCAAATAGGAGCTCTGAGTGACTTGATCATAGATCAGCCTCTATGGCCAAGGTGTTGCTGAAACAGGTGCTCCACACATCATGTGGTGGGTAAACTTGTAGGGTGATCTGGTTAAGCTGACTGTTCAGATGTTAAAGTACTCACTCACTTCTTGCAGATCTCTTTTTCTGCGAGATCAGCCAGTTGAAGTGGCTCATATTGCAGCCTTTTGATTGCTAAATCTGACTCAGAGGAAGTGGTGGGAGGATGTGCCTATTTCTGGGAGCAGGAGAGGATTGCCCCCTCTCGGTGTCAACCAGTAGCAACTAGTAGGTATCCCTGTAGCAGAGACTCCTGGGGAAGGTGCTCCTTTCAGAAGTGGTGCTCTCTCTGTGAGAAACCGGAGGACATTATCCTTTCCACACCATTTCCCTCAGGTTCCAGAGGAGTAAGGATTCCAAGCCAGTGAGTCAGATGAGAGGGTTGGTGCTTTTTTTCTCAAGGTTTTTTTTTTTCTTTTTCTGTATCTAGAAACCATATAAGTTAGCATTAACAAAACACCTGCCTGTGTGTTTGTCCAAGTGCAGGGTGGCAAGGAGTGTGTGCATCTGCTTGGGTGAGGTGGCACCTATGCACCTGGTAGCGTGAGCACCTCTGCAAATCTGTGCTTGCACACAGGTCGGTAGGCTCGTGTCTACCTGCCTATCTACCTATGGATGATTCAATGAATCTAACTGCAAATGGGACTGTGTATTTGTCTGTATAGATATTTTAGCAACTGTTGAATAACTTCACACTACTTCCTCGACTGCATTCTGTGATTGCTACTTGGGTATGGGAGCCATTTGGTACCATCTCCAGGCTCTCCCCATCACTTTCTCACTGGAATTACCCTGGATGAACTAGACGTAGAAAAAATCACTTAGCCTGCACCAGGTGCAGGTTGTCCACACATTTGTAACATGGATTTTTTTTAGTCTCTAATCCCTTGACCTGAGAAAAACTTTCTGTTGTAAATACACTAAATGTTCTGAATTAAAGTGAATATTTTTATCTCTGTTCTGGTTTTGCTCACATCAGCTTCTTTTCTGTGACTGTGGCTGGGGGCAGAGGAAGGTGAATAACTTCCAGAAGTGGCAAGAGTGGGTAGCTTGGTGGTCTCAAATATTTTTTTTTCAAAAAAACACCCAAGGTTTATGTACTTTGCTATGTAAAACTTACCTAACCTCAAGTGACAAGAAGCTAGCTGAGGGCAGGAAGTAGGACTGAAATCCAGTTGCAGGTCTTCTCAGATATTCAAGAATATGAATGCCAGCACATTTAGAGTGAATTTTTAAACAATACACAATGAGTCATTTGGATTTGTATCTGGCTTTTTAAACAGGAAAATATATTTAAATAAAATAATAATAATAGGTTACATTTTAATGTTAATCTTACATGTTTTTGTCTGAGGAACCAAAGCACCATGTTAAATAAGGAAGGACTACTCCTATTCCACTTGAAAGTTTCCTACTTTAAACTTGGAAGTTCCTGGCAGTCAGTGACAAAGCCAGGAACTGAAGTCAGTTTTAATTCCCAGTTTGAGGCTTTGTTTTGCTATGCCTACATCCTATTTTAATTGAGGATGATTTTGTTTTTGTTTTGGTTTTTTTTAATCGGAGACAGCACAAAGCTCACTGTATTACACTTTTTCTTTCATAATTTATGTTCAACAAGCACAACAATGATAATTATGAGAAGTACATGCTGTAGATTGAAAGTGCTTGAAGTGGGGAAATTCTCAAAAATCTTTTCCAGGTATGATGTCTAAGCTTTGGGTTTTTTCCCCCCAGCTCAAACCGTGGAATACATAATTTAAAATCCACGTGTTTCAAAGCTTGTGGCACAAGGTAAGCCACAAGCAGCAAGGCCCCAGGCCACTGCTTGGTTGCCAGTGGCTTCATGCAAGAATTTTACAGAAATCCATAACTGTGAGGTGTTTCAGAGCATGCTGAAGACCCTTCCAAGGTGACGAGGGTGTCTTGGGTGGGTAATGTATGTGAAGATGGGAGTAGAGGCTCCTCATGCTGCTGCCTCTGAGCCTGGACAGCGCAGCCACCAGAAAACTGCAACTGTTTATGTAATTTTACTTATTTGCCTTCATTACTCATTGAGTATCTAATGCTGAAGCGAGGATGTCATTATGTAGAGCATTTATATTATAACTGTACTGGGTCCAGCTCTGGTCCCCCAACATAAGGAGGACATGGAACAGTTGGAGCAAGTCCAGAGGGGGCCACGAGGTTGATAAGAAGACTGGGGCACCTTCTGCATGAAGACAGGCTGAGGAAATTTGGTCTGTTCATCCTGGAGAAGGTTCTGTGGAGACCTCCCAGCAAGCTTCCAGAATCTGAACGGGGCTACTGGGAAGCTGGAGAGGGACTCTTGGTCACTGTAGTGATAGGACAAGAAGTAAATTGAATGAGGGGAAATTTAGGTCGGATACTAAGAAGGAATTCTTTACTGTGAGGGTGGTGAGGCACTGGCACAGGCTGCCCAGGGAGGCTGTGCGTGCCGCAACCCTGGCAACGTTCAAGGCCAGGCTGGATGGAGCTTTGAGCAACCTGGTCCAGCGGGAGGTGTCCCTGCCCTTGGCAGCGGGGTTGGGACCACATGATCTTTAAGGTCCCTTCTAACCCTTGACATTCCACGATTCTACGGAAACACGGCGCTCACTTCCCCGCCTCAGCAGCCGCGCCTCCCCCGCCGCGGCGGCGGGCGATGGTCCGAGCGGGGCGGCGCCCGGCTGCC